>KK121724.1:21304-35790 GCA_000611955.2 Stegodyphus mimosarum | reverse complement strand
AAACCTAATGTCTCTACAGTGGCGCCCGAACTAAAAGGGTTGTGGATGATGACTCTCCACACCCAGGATTTGGCGACTAGGTCCCCTAAAACCCTAGTCGCCCTTTAAAAAGGGGAGTATATAAGGTATATCTCCCACATTCTTAGCGTGCCTTCGTGGTGTAGTGGTCAGCACACTGAGCCGGTATTTCAGAGGTCCGTGGTTCGATTCCCGGCGAAGGCGTTGCATATTTTTCATGTCTCCTGCTACTAAATAGCCTAATGTCTCTACAAAGCAAACAAACACAAACAGACATTCTTCTTTATATGTAAAGATTTTGTAAAATTTACAAATTTTTGATTAACAAACTCTACGATTTGAAAGCGAGTTGTAGCCACACGTTTCGAAATTACGCATTTTTATCTGTAAAGCGTGAGACTGTTGCCACTCGGAAAAAAGGAGCGCGAAAATTAGCGCTTTCAGAGTTTTTAATTAATATTTCCGCTGATTATTCTCGTACGAAGATGGGAATAACCGAAATGGCTTTCTACGAATTTTTGGAATCAAGAATAACGTAGTTAATTTTTGACAATGCTATTTTATTTCATTCTAAAACTTAGAAATTTTTTATCAACAAACTCTAGGATTTGAAAGCGAACAGTGGCAACAACTTTCGAAATAAAGCAGATTTTCATCTGCAGCTTGCGAGACTGTTGCCACTCGGGAAAATGAGGGCAAAAATTATTGTTTTTCCGTATTTTTAATTAATATCTTTGATTTTTAGCTACTGTTTTTGGAAAAAATGGATGTCGAAGTTTTCCAAAAACCGGAAAAGAATTGTAGAAAGTTTGGTGACGATAGCTATAGTAGTTGACTGAGTTATTAGCGAACAAACAAACACACAGACGTTCTTGTAATTTATATATATAGATTACTATCATTTTATTTTGTTTGCATCATACAACAGTGCTATTAACAAAATGAGACAAAAGAAAACTCTGGTATTCCCTGAGACGTCTTCTTGATGATACATATTTCGTATTTCTTTTATTAGCATATGAAATTATGGTTCAGACTTTATCTTGCGTCCGTATACTAATAAGTGCGTTTGTTTACTCAGATGTTATACTGAACGATGGGTTATTATGGTCGGTTAGAAAAGAAAGGATAACGAGCAATGAGAGCGTTACATTTAGGACAGACGTGTCGAAGCTCCTTGCAGTAAGCTGTTACCAGTGGCATCCAAAACAACGGAAAGCTAGAAGAGAAAAAAAAATGTGAGGTACATTTAATAGAAAACATTTGCACGGATTTTAGCAAACTACGGCTAAGACTATGCAGCAAACATGTATTAGCGAAGTGATGAAATGATGAAAAATCTAAATACCCCCAAAATTATGTACTCTTACTAATACTAAGAGTACTCTTGGTAAATGTTAGATGAGTTTTAAATTTTCACAGTTGATAGATTGAATTTTGATTAGAGCTTTTAGATGTCGAATGTATTACGCTGTTGCTGTCTTTCCCAACTATATGAGTCGTGCTTTAACGTCCCTGTTACAAATTACGCTTATATCACAGACAGCAATTTAATTAATCATCCGGGTAACACACCACAAGCACTATATCATCAAAAATGCGATGTCCGCAGATGTACACTGCTAAAAAAAGGGGGGCGGACAGTTCTATATCTCCTATTCTATTGGGCCAATTGACGAAATTCAAATTGTGTTATTCATGTCTCGAAAGCGCAACTTAGGATATATATTCGATTTATATATAGCATTGCTTAAATACAGGTATTTTGACACAAAATCGGACTTTTTCTGAAATCGCATGCCAATTCATTTCCATACTTCGATTCTACGGCTCAGATTATGTCTAAATATTAAATTTCGAAAAATTTGGTGCGAAATTTACGAACAAATTTAAAAACTTACACTGGCGCTTTTTTTTTTCCAGTTTGCGCCAAGAATAATTCTCTTGGCGAACTTCTTAATTTATAGCGACCTATTTTTCTTTCCTTTTCTTTACTTTCTTGTACGAAGTAAGGAGGAAGTATTGTAGTCGCGAAGAATGTCGGGTATCATATTTCAACGAAAATATCCATTTTGACCGCTATCGAATGCAATTTAACGATGTTTTTTCATCATATCTGAACGTTAGGACAGAATAAAGGACTCTTTTTCTCAAATATATATATTTTTTTTAAATTAAATAATGATTTAATGGATTCTGAAGAGATTGTTTCGTGGCGTCTGTGCGTACGTATGTATGTATGTATCTCGCATAACTCAAAAACAAGTAGCCTCAAAACGTTGAAATTTTGTATATAGGACTAGGACTGCTATAACACGTAGGTAATTGAAATCAGCCGCACCAAAAGTATATATATATATATTCATAATGAAAGTAATTAAAAGTAAATTAGTAAACCCAAGACTTGCGCTAAAGCTGCAAAGTATAATATAGTAATAATTCGCTATAAATTATAAAAACAAAACTCTCCATATTACATCTCCAAGCAACTGAAATTCAATTAAAAAATCATTGAAAAGGTATTTTTCAGAATTATAAAAAAATTTATAGAATGTTCAGTCCTTCTTGCTTTAAACACATTTAAGGAAAAACTAATATAATGAATTTTGTGCATTATTCTATTGTGGCTTATGCACTATCGACGAAGTAGATTTAATTCAATCCAATAAGTTTAAATGAAATGCAAAAGGCGTATAATTTAATATTCCGTACAAGAAAGTCATGTGATATACAAATGAGATTTTTTTTTTTGTATACAAGAGGCAAAGAAAAAAGATCATCGTCCATACGTTCAAATAATTTTAACAGAGAAACAACATTTTCGTTATTATCGCTTATAATGAATACGCGAAATTTCAAAACGCGCCAAAATGTAAATTCATGTATATCTTAGGAAGTTTTGAATAAAAAACTCTAATTTTTTGCAGTTAGGCCTAGAAATACATCTACTTTAAGCTGATGTTAAAAATTTCAATCATTTTTAAAGGAAAAAATGGACAATTTACAAATACATAAGAGTAAAGAAACTAAGCTCACTGAGCCGAGTAACAGAATGTATATATATATATATATATGTATATATATATGTACTTTTGTTGCGGCCGATTGCAACCAAAACGGGAGGTACACATCTACATGTTATAGCTGTCCGACATACAAAATGTTAGCTTTGTGAGGCTAATCGTTTTTGAGTTATGCGAGATACGTAGCGTATTCGGAAACTAAGTACCATTTAATTCTAGCGCCGTTGCAGCGCTGTGGTAGGCGTCCCGCGCATGCGCACTAGTCTTTCTTGTTCACAGAGTTTCAATTGTCGCCATTTTGGTTGCTCTATGTTGTGTTTTCAGTTTGCTGTGCACATTCAAAATGTTTAAGACAATTAGTTCTCCCGCTGACTGTGAGATTCGTGCCGTGATTAAATTTTTGAACGCGAGGAATGTTAAACCGGCCGAAATTTATCGTCAAGTGACAGAAGTTTACGGTGAATACGCGATAAGTGATGGAATGGTGAGAAAGTGGGTAAGAATGTTTAATGCAGGTCGAACAAATGTCCACGCCGAGGCTCGGAGTGGTCGGCCTTCTGTTGTCACCGATGATTTGGTAAGGAAAGTTGATGAAGCAATTCATGAGAACAGACGCTTCACAATGACAACTCTTTCAGAGGCATTTCCACAAATTTCACGTACTGTTTTGTTCAAAATTGTGTCTGGCCGCTTGAATTATCGCAAACTGTGTTCCCGATGGGTTCCAAAAATGCTCACTGATGTTCACAAAACAAAGCGACTGGGTAGTGCCCTGACATTCTCACGCGGTAGAGTGATGAGGGAGAAAACGTTTTAAACCAAATTGTGACAGGTGATGAAACTCGGGTGTGTCATTTCCCACCAGAATCGAAACAACAATCGATGGAGTGGAGACACACTCATTCTCCGAAAAAACAAAAGTTCAAAGTGACAATGTCATCACAAAAAATCATGTGCACTGTCTTCTGGGATAGGAAAGGCGTTTTGCTTACTGAATTTCTTCCCAGAGGTGAAACCATTAATGCGGCACGATAATGTGAGACTTTAACAAAACTAAGGCGTGCCATTCAAAACAAACGAAGAGGAGTGCTCGGTAAAGGAATTGTGTTGCTCCATGACAATGCTCGGCCCCATACTGCTGGTGTCACTCAATCGTTAATTCGGCAGTTTCATTGAGAGCAGTTCGATCACCAGGCGTACAGCCCGGACTTGGCGCCGTCCGACTATCACTTGTTCCTGCACATGAAGGGCGAGCTTGGTGGCAAGCGCTTTGGCTCTGACGATGACACGAAAAATGCTGTAGAGTCGTGGTTATCGAACCTGGCTGGAAGTTTCTTTGACGATGGTATACAAAAACTGGTCACCCGCTATGACAAGTGTTTGATCATTGGCGGAAACTATGTTGAAAAATAATTTAAGACATGTATTTTCATGTAAAAATAAAATTGGATTCGAAAAAATTGTTTCACTATTTTTTTTTTTCAAAACGGTACTTAGTTTCCGAATACGCCTCGTACATACATACATACGTAGGTACGCACAGACGCCACAGAAAATTCTCTTTAGGATTCATTTTAAAACAGTTTTATAATTTTTGGGGGGAGAAAGGTTCCTTTATTCTGTCCTTACGGATAGATGTCAAGCGAAAACGTCGTTAAATTGCTTTGGATATCGGTCAAAATGGATATTTTCGTTGAAATATGGTACTCGGAATTTTTCGTCATTACAATACTTCCTTTACTTTGTACAAGGAAGTAAAAAGAAGCTTCACATTCAATTTTTCTCAAGCATAAAACTAAAACCTGCTGAAAATGACTGGGAACAATCACTCAAAACACAGGCAAAAAAAACTAGTGTTTTGCACGTACTAGAAGCTCACACGACAGTAAAGGTTAGTACAAGATTTTTTCCACGTACCAACCTTTTCCTCCCGTACAATAATGATAACACTCATGTATCAATCACAGATTCAAAAAGATAAAATCCCAAAATTCACAACTACAAAGTTAGACATTTTTCCTTAAAATTGTGAGTTCCGAGGAAAGCTTTCATTGATGGGAAAGTTTGTTCATTTCTGCGGATAAATGTTCCAGTACGGTGTCCAATACAAGCCAAAGCGAAACAATTAATTTAATACCATAGGTATTCTAAAACTAATCCAGCATAAAATTCATGCCGTAAAGAGAATCTGAACCAACATCAGCGTTGATGAGTGTTATCAGCGTTGATGAGCTCTTTTATTCCACGAAAACATAATGGCAACGATTTGGCTGGATCTGGCTGTGAAGCATTTCGTTCAAATGCTGAAAACGTAGGCAATAACACTTTACAAAAGTACGTCCGAATGATTTAAGGTCTGGAATACTACTTTTGTTGCTTCATGAGAAATAACCCGCTGAATGTCCCCCACGCTCGTCCAGTAGATGTTTTTACTAAGCCAAATGGTGTACCAGAACGGCTGGCAAGTAAGAAACAAAGAATTCTTCATCCAGAATCCCTAGCGAAAGATTAAGGAAATGAGCATTAAGCTAGTCCAAGCCATGATAGGTCTCTCCGAGAGGGGAACCGAAGAATGATATATTACGTTCCATGCAGACTGTTCGTGAGTTCTTAGTTGAAGATCGCTTTACTACAGCCTTTTTTCTTCTCATTTATTCTGTGGTCATGTAATTATAAATATTTTTGTATTGCTTCAGTTTTATGATATTGTTACAGAATTTGTATTTAATTTGTTATTTTTAGTAGAATTTTAATTAATTATTAATTTAGAAGTCAAATAACAAAACTCAGCATTATATTTTCAAATTTTCACAGGACTACTTTCGATCCTCAGCTGCGAAAGCGCAAATGAACGAGATAAGCTATAAAGATTAGATAAGATAAGAAAATCTGGACAAGAGGAAAGCTGCTGGCGCCATCTGTTGAGGAAACCAGAACAAAAACATAACTTCTTTAAAGCCTGAAGGCAAAGATGGACTGAAATTAGGGTCGTTAACTAGAACAGAAAGATTTTTTTTTTTTGAATGTGAAATGGCTCTAGAAAATCCAGTTCACCAATGGAAGATGTTTTTCGAATACTTTTGGCAGCAGAAAAATTGAAAGTGTGATTTTCGGACAAACAGTGTTGGGCAACAGAAGACTTCTGTGTTTCCTTTTTTCTAACATATGCCTCATTTTCCTTAACGCGACATTTTAAGGCTCTCTTAGTTTGGCTAATGTAAATAAAACCACACTGGCAAGGAATCCTGTAAATACCCCAGGAATTCATATCCGGAATGGGGTCCTTGAGTATGGAACTCGGAATTTGATTGATGGGAGAATAAACGACCCGAAAGTTAAATTTCTGTAAAATACGTGCAACTTTATAGCTAATTGATGGAAAGAAGGGAATGACTTTCTTGAAATATAACGCTGATTTTTGTTATTTGACTTCTAAATTAATATTTCTTCGGCGTGTTATTATATCTTTAATTAATTGTTTTATATTCCCGTGCAATGCAGCACCTCATGAAATTTAAGAGAAAGCTACGCCGGAAAATTAAAAATACAAGAGCGTGTGCATTTAACATTTAATAAACAGATATCTCGTAATCGCTCTTGCTATCCAGAAAAACCGAGAAAATAGATTTTACCAGAATATTCTCGTGTCGATTAAAAAGCTTATGAAAGCCGGATTAAAACATCTTAGCTCAGTTGTTGTTGTTAAACAAACTGTTATTGATTGTAGAGAATTCGTGGTGAGATTGAATTAGCTTTCTTTGTTTTGAATTGAGTTCTCTTTAACGTTTTTACTAGTTTAAATATAACTACTAACTGAAATATTGTGATATTGTGAGAATATCTCTGAGGAAATATTTCAGCATTTTGTTTTATTTCTTGTGAAAAGAATAAATTTTATTAACTTTTTAACAACTTGCGCATTACACCCATTACAAACACGTATGCACGCAAGAGTATTTTAGATGTTACAGTGTTTTTTTTTTTTTTATTTCTTGTGTACTTCCAGAATTTTCGTATTGTTTAATAATTTATAGTTTGTACATAGGATGCTGTGATTCTTTTACCTAACTTTTCGTATTTTATGTTATTATTATGAATTTTGTTTTGAAAGCAGGAAAGTTTCCCCAGAGATATTCGTACAATATCACAAATTGCGCAATATAATCAGTAGTTATCCTTTAAACTACTAAAAGCGTTAGAATACAACGCAATTCAAAGAGAAAGCTAATCCCATCTCACCGCGAATTCGCTATAATCAACACCAGCTAATAAACATCTATTCAGCTGAGATGACTGTCTCCAGCTTTTTAAAGCTTTTTAATCGGTCGACAGAAATTTCTGGTAATTTCTGTTTTCTGGAGATTTCTGGAAAGGAAAAGAGTAGAATTACGGTTACAGCTAACACAGTAGTCAATTACATTTATTCAATTTAAATATAAGTTACGAGATATCTACTTATTAAATTTTAAATGCGCGTGATCCTGTATTTTTACTTTTCCGGCGTAGCTTTCCCTTAAAATATGCCTCGTGCTTACATTGCACGGGGATATAAAACAATTTTAATTATAATTCTACTAAAAATAGCTAACTAAATACAAAATCTATAACAGTATATATGTCAATAATTTTAGTGAAAGTATACGTAAAATTCTGATATATCTTGTGTGCATAACACAAAATGCCTTCAGAGATAAAACTTTCCCGAAAAAAAAGATTACAGGAGTAAGTTTGCTTGAGGTAAATGGCTATCTCGCTAAATTGCTAGATATCGCCAAGCTGGCAGTTGGTTTAGAAACTAATGATTGTCGCCAAATTTGGCGAGAAATCTCCAAAAGTCACCAAACTTGGCGACCATTTGGTGGTGTTTTGGTGCGATCCTTATATAACTGTAATTGGTACTATAATTGAATAAGTGGTATTTATTCTTACATGTAATTGTGACCGTATCCGGCCCTTACATGTAATTTTAACCGTATATGCCTTCCATTAATTTCGAAAAATGGAAGCTTCTAGAGATTACTTGGCAGCTGGGGGGAAACTGTGTAAGCCCGTGGAGAGCATTGGATCACAGTTAATTCAGAGTTAGATTTTCGTGCGAGATTCGCCCGTTATATGCGCTTTGCATTAGGTTCCATTGTGAATCCCTTTTCAAATTGTTGCCACCAATATTACCGCCTTGTATTTTTCTTAAAGAAATTAAATAATGAAGAATCTGCATAAATGTATATATGTTTCTTGCATTGTGATAAAACAACGGTACCTAGAGCCATCCAATTTTGAATATTGAACGTTTCCACCCAAATATGGGCATCTGAAAGCCTAAATTTGAAATTTGGAATTTGTTATATTATCGATTTTATATTCTGTAAAACTTTAACGAATTTTTGATTGAGAAACTCAAGGATTTCAAAGCGTGCAATAGCAACGTTGTACAGGAAAACATTTTTATCTCCAGCGCGCGAGACTGTGTATCGGAAATTCTAAAGCTATGCTCATTTTAAAATGATTTTGCGATATTTGCTCTTGAACTGAATTTTATGGTTTAAGAGCAAAGAACATGGTATTTAATAAGCAAAGATAAGACACAAAATGTTTTAAAAAAAAGCCCCTTTGGACCTAATTTAAAATCTGAAACCTTTCAGATTTTTTTTTTCGCAGTGTACATCGTGCAACCTTCACACCATTACATAATCTCATTACATAGAGATTAAAATATAGTTTCAATGCAATTGTTTGGATGTAACAGTAACAGATAAACGTAATGAGATAAATATAATAAGTGGGAACATAATATTATAATGAACTCCACTAATAATACTACAGAGTGTCCACGGGGTCAAATCCTTTGAGAATAACATCGAAAAACACCGTGAGTAAGAATCTTAAAGCTTAGGGATTCGAGAATGCTAAAATTGAGCATACAGAAACATAATTTTGAAAAGAAACCAACACTGTTTTTAAAAAGTCCCTTAAAATGGTTATTACGGTTCATAAAATTCACAAGTGAAATCCTTTTGAACATATTCACAGGATGTAAAAGTCCATAAAATTTACGCAGCATAAGGAACTTATAAGTTCACAAAGATCTAGGACGTAGGAAGAGATTCCTTGCATAATTTTTTAAAACTTCGGATACTGATGTTTTAACTTAATTAGAAACCTTTGAAATGTCAGGAGATCAGTTTGTGGGGAATGTATGTGATAATTCTAACATAAAATTTATATAACAGTTCCGAAAATAACATAAATCGAAAGACGATGATGACTATGGTGTTCGGGAGGATGGAGTGATCACTGGAAAATTAGAATTAGATTCACTTTGAAGATTATACTTGTTGTTAATTATCCTCCTGATCCTGAGATAACTTTTAAGATCAGGTCAACAAATTAAGCCTTGCCAAGAGAAAGACAGCGCAGTTTATTGGTCAGACTAGCGGGCAAGCCCGCCAGCTGAGTGGGCTGCGCCCGCTTGTTCACCAGGATTCCAAAGTTGGACTGAATTACCAGTGTTCAGCCAGCCCGTTCGCCGTTCTGCTGGCTTTATTCCTTTATGCATCCAAGATACTGCACATGCGAGAAATCACGAAAACACCCACGCGTTCGCCGGGATTCGAAAGTTGAACCTAACTACCAGCGTTCAGCGATAGTTTCGATAGCGAATGTCTGAGGGACGAATTCAAAGATCACCTACCCTCTTCTTCGGCTACCATCAGCTTCTCGATGAGATTCCCGGCTTGATATAATATATTTTAAGTGCTCCCATGCCACAAACAGACTATGTATTCACAAACATCCGTTCAAACCCGGGCACAACGGTATGACAACTGACACTGCTAATTAATACACTGATCAAGGCTGCCTCGTTTGGAAATTATGATCATAAAATTAAATACCGAATTTTTAAAAAAAACTGAATAAAAATACTTCGTTAATGATTTTTGGAGTACAAAACCTTGAGAAATCAACTATTTTTCTTCACGAATCGAACTTGAATCTTCTAAAATGATAGCGACATTTGCTACCTATCACTCCACGAGACATAACAAAGGAATACCTTTAACTCTTTACTTAACCCTCTAACTTGCAAGGCCGTATATATACATCTTAGATTATTTTTGGTGATATCTGTAAGAACGTATATATACGTGCATATTAAAATATGTCAAAGAAATTAAATATATTAATAGAACATAAATCCAGGTATAAAATGCCAGAAGAATTTTTACATTAAATCAAGAAAATAAATTTTTCTGGTAGTAGTTTTGGGAAATTCGTGCTTTCTTAGCGAAAACTCTGGCCGGTCAGAGGGATAAGAGGTTAGAGTGAAGCAGTGTGGTATAAGGTATTTTCTTTCTCCTTTCTGCATACCTTCCTGGTGTAACGGTAGCACACTCGGCGCTTATTCGAGAGGTCCCGGTTCAAGTCCCGCCGAAGGCATTGCCCACTTTTCACGTCTCCAACTACAAAAAAGTCTAATGTCCCTGGAGTGGCGCCCGAACTAAAATGGCGGTGGATGATAATTCTTTACCACCAGGGCAACAGTGTCTCATAAAATCCCAGTCGCCCTTCAAGAGGGGGAGTATATAAGGTATTTTCTCCAGCCTTTCTGCATGTCATCGTGGTGTACCGGTAGCACACTAGGCGCGTGTTCGATAGGTCCAGCTTTGAGTCCCAACAATAGCATTGCACATTTTTCACGAAAAAAAGGCTTCAAAAAAAAGCTTCAAAAAAAGGAAAAAAAACTAATCACCGTGCAGTGGCACCCGAACTAAAAGCATGGTGGGTAATGATTGTTCACCACCAGGATTTGGCGACTGGGTTCCCTAATCCCCATTCGTTCTTTAAATGAGGGAGTATGTAAGGTATTCTGTTAGGAATTACGTGAAGCGGACAACACACAACAGCGTTTAAGAGACATTGCCAAACAGCCAAATACTTTCTCCCTTCTTTCAGTAGACCTTCGTGGTGTAACGGTTAGCACACTCGGCGCGTATTCAAGAGGTCCAGGTTCGAGTCCCGGAGAAGACAATGCACACTTTTCACGTCTCCTGCTTTAAAAATAACGTAATGTCTCTACAGCGTAAGCGACGGTGTGTTTATTAACTAGCCACTAGAGTAAAGAAGATGTTCTAATAAACAACTTATGCAACACATGCATAAGACATTATAGTTCACGAACAATAAATTATTTTTACTTTAAGCATGTTGAACCCGTTTGCAAGAAATGAACTTCTTAAGTCCTGTCGCTTGAAACCAAGATCATGAATTAATCTTAAGATGTTAAAATTAATAAAAGAACAAAGAAATTTGGAAATCTATTTCGAATCATTTCCGTAATGCAAAAAATCTTTTGTTTCGTCTGTTTCTTTACAGACATTACTCAGACATCTCACTCATTTCTTTCATGCATAGTTCATTTGATTAATGAATGTAGCCCTCTCGCGGAGCGTTATGAAGACACCGATCGTCTGCCGGGCATTGTATTTAAAGAAATTCCAATGAGATCGAATAACAGTCAAAGTTTTGAAAATATTGCTTGAAAAACGGAATTCCGTAAAACATACATATATGTGCATCCCATTGGTAGTAAGTAAAAGTATAAAGAATGCGTAATATGCTTTATACACTGCGGGAACGAAAAAAAAACAGAGACAGTTCTATATCTTCCGTTCTATTAGCCGATTGACGAAATCCAAACTGCATTTCTCATGTCTGGAAAGCTCAACTTAGAATATGTATTAGATTTATATATAGAATTGTTCTAAAACAGGTATATTAACACAAAATCGGACTTTTTCTGAAATGACATGCCCACGTTTTTCCCTATTTCGATTCTACGACTCAAATTATTCCAAACTGCCACGTTTTGTAAAAATCGCAGGAGTAGTTTTTAAAAAATTAGCTCTCCAAATTTTAGGCTCCTCAATGTTAATTGAATATGGTACATATTTGTATTAATATCTTTCTTTTTTGTTAAACTTATGTGATTCTTTCTTTCACATTTCGAAATTTAGATTCATTCCAAACAAGTTCGCCCATTTTTTATGGTTTATTTTTAAAATTTGAATTTTTTAAATAATTTGTAAGGTTTTAGTTTTAACTAACAAAGTTTTATGTTAATTTCTCTTTCCTGTGTAGTCTTATTTCAACTTCCCGTTAGAATGAGCGCGCGTTTCAGTTTTATGCTAATTTGAAGTGAAGCCAAGTTGGTTAGCTAGGAATTTCTCGGTGTGAGAGAGTTTTAATCTCAGATCACTGCGGCTCTGTTCGACGTTCGCCTGACTAGCTAGCATTTAAATTCTAAGCCTTAGCGCTGTTACGCTATTACTTATTGAAGAAATCTAAGTGCGTTAGTATTAGCTAAATCTTGCTACGCACCATTGATCGTTTAGCATAGAGGCCAACCTCGCGTTTATAGCTCTGAGAGCAACGACTTCTTAATTTTCTACTTATCTTTTTAACGTCTGTATTTGATTGTTCAGTTTAGACCCAAGTGCGGTCATTATTTTCTGTTGTCCATTCCGAGTTGGGAAGTGGCTGTAAATAATAGTTTAATAAAAGGGTAATTTTAAACACCCTCTTACGCGCAGTTATTCTACCATTTAACCACAGTTATTCTACCACAGAACATAGCTGCATTCAGCTCCCTGCTCAAGATCAAGACTTTGTTACGGTTACAAATATGTTCGCCAAAAGTATGCACAGAACACTCAGTCCTGACAAATTTTCCTAAATTTTTTCGAAATTATCTTTCGAATCTTTTGAAATTTGAATTATAACCTATGAAATGTTTACGATCATCTTAAAGTAGATGTATTTCTAAGCAGACCTGCAAAAAATTAAAGTTTATTATTCAAAATTTCCTAAGATATGCGTGAACTTACATTTTGGCGCGTTTTAAAGTTTGGCATATTCGTTTTAAGCGATAATAACGCCAAATGTGGCTTACGCACTTTGTTAAAATCATTTGAAAGTATTGTAAACACATTAGGATATTTTTGAAGCAGGAGTATTGAAAAATGAGCAACGCCTTCGCCGGAACTCGAACCACGGACCTCTGGAATACGCATCCAGCGTGCTGACCACTACACCATGAAGGCATGCGAAGAATGCGGAAGAAATACCTTATAGGATGAACTATGAACATTTTTATGCTTGTGTGCAATGAAAAAGAGAAGGGAAGGAAAATACGTTCCTGTAAATGAAGTAGTTCGCCAAGTGAATTAATTATTCTTTGCACAAACTGAAAAAAAAATGAGCCAAGATAAATTTTCAAGCTTCTCCAAGAATTTCTGACCAAAAAATTGCAAAATTTAATATCTGGGCATAATTACGAGTCGCAGAATTGAAATATGGAAAAAAATCGGCTTGTTATTTCAGAAACAGTCCGATTTTGTGTTACAACACGTATGTTACAACAACGCTATAGATAAATCTAATATATATCCTAAGTCGCGCTTTCGAGACATGAAAAACGCAATTTGACTTTCGTCAATGGGCCCAGTAGAACGGGAGATATAGAACTGACTTTTTTTTTCACAGTATACATACACGATCTGTATGTTCATTTATACAACGCATTTAGATCTTTAAAATGTATTTGTTTGTTTACCAGTTTACCAATTTGTAACTATTCACGGTCCGTACTTTTTATATTTTTTTTAAGTAAGAGATCTGAAAATGTGCATGCCTTCGCCGGGATTCGAACCATGGACCTCTCGAATACGCGTCGAGTATGCTACGAAGACATGCGAAAAAGAGAGAAATAAATACCTTATATATCCCCCCTTTTAAAGAGCGACTGTGGATTAGGGGACTCATTCGCCAAATCCTGGTGGTGATGAATTATAGTTCACCATTTTTTAGTTCAGGTGCCACTGTAAAGTCATTAGGTACTTTTAAAGCAGGAGAGACGGGAAAAATCTGCATACAGTCGCTGGGATTCGAACCCTGGTCCTCTCGAATACATGAAAGTATGCTTTCAACTTCACCACGAAGTCATGCGGAAAGGAGGTAAAAAATACCTTATAACTTACTTTCAAGTATGCAATGCATTTTGTGCTTTAAAATCTGTTTCTTTCTTTTTCTTTCCATAATTCATTGTTTAAATGCACAAAAGATTTTGAACGTCAACATCAATTGTGTTATCTTTTTCCTTACAGTGAGGATTTATTTACAGTCTCATTACAGTGCGGATAATTTTATAAATCGAGATTAATTGTGGCAATCATCATCTCTGCGACCTAGCAAGTACTGCCACGGTACAAGACGTCAGTTTATTTTTCTGTCTGCTTGGGATATAACCAGTTTCCATAGTGTTGCTTTCAGTCTGGTTAAGATCTTTAATTATCTTTCTGGTTGTAATTGTAGGATCCTTAAAAAATACGAAATTAAAGGTTCAAATATAATACAAAATAATATATTCAAATATAATGTACGTAGATA
>KK121724.1:0-21177 GCA_000611955.2 Stegodyphus mimosarum | reverse complement strand
ATAAATATAATAAACGTTCAAATATAATACATGGATTCAAATATAATACAAGTATTGTGTATAACCGCTTGCAAAAGACGCTCGTAACAAAACAAAAAAAAATCTGATGTATACACCACACGACTTCCTTGTACGGAATATTAAATGGATTGAATTAACTCTACTTCGTCGATAGTGCATAAGCCACAATAGAATAAATGCACTCTTTAAAATTCACTATATTTGTTTACCGTAGGGACACTCTGGCGCTAGGTTTACTTAACAACGTTACATCTCATTCCTTTTATAGCTCAGAATGCACAAAAATTGCGTATATCATCTGAAGAATTATCGAATCTTTGCCACATGTTATATTCAAATACTATGATAAATCTAAAATATATCTATGATAAATCTAAGTACCGTTAAAAATTAATATCTTTATTGCATTTTCTAATAATATACGTATTTTATATAAATTGCGCAATAAAAAGGGGGACAGTTCTGTATCTCATGTTCCACTGAGACAATTCAAGAAATTCAGGTTCCAGTTCCGGACAGCGCATTGTACATTTTTCACATTCCAGCATCGATATAACCTAATGACTCTACAAGTGGCACCCGCACTAAAATGTTGGCAGACGATAATTCTTCACCTCCAGGATTTGGCGATTAGGTCCCTATTTCCTAGTCTTCCTTTAAAAGGGGGAAAGGGGCACTATATAAAGTATTTTCTTCCTCTTTTCCGCATGATTTCGTGGTGTAATTGGAAGCATACTCGACGCGCATACGAGAGGTCCAGGGTTCGAGTCCAGGTCAGCACATTTTTCACATCTCCTGCTTCAAAATAACCTAATGACTATACCAGTAACCATTTGGTTATGTTCTACGCCTCGAATATTTTTTCCCCAAGTATGATATGGCAATAATTTCATCATATTTGCAGTAAAGAGTTCCAATTCTTATGATGTCATCACATCGTTGTACGATGACAAAAGTACCAAACCATGAGTCAGGGGAAATATGGAAATGACTAATAATGCAAAGATGGAGAATCTCAAAAGCAAATGCGTAGCGCAGGTTTTGAAATGTAAGGAAATCACTTGTTCATTCAACTATCACTAATCTCTATCGCTGGAAGGTCTAGTCTAACGAATCATTATTTTAAATATTTTACATCAGTGAGAGGTTTTAAACCGCTAAAGATGTAAGGGGCATTCAACTCAATATGTGGATCGATGAAGGATTTCATTCGGGAAATTCTTAGTCTTAGAGGCATTTAATTTTATTTGCATCAGGAGAAAAATCTGAGAACTTCGTATAAAGAAATCATTAATATTCTATTTAATTACTTAATCTAAATAGGTGTGTATTATCAACGTTGCATAGATGCTAGGTTAATAATGCAAAATTACAATAATGCGACAATAAATATGCAACATTATTTGTTAATTACATAATCTAAGCACGTGCTACTTCTATGCTATAACGATGATCCGTAGCCCGTGGATTCAGATATGATACGAGAATTGCCTATAACCGCTTGCAAATGACGCTTCTAACAAAACAAAAAAATCTGATGTATACACCACATGACTTCCTTGTACGGAATATTAAATTATATGCATTTTGCATTTCACTTAAACTTATTGGATTGAATAACATCCACTCCGTCGATAGTGCATAAACCACAATAGAATAAATAGGCCCTTTAAAATTCACTCTATGTGTTTACCATAGCGACACTCTGGCTCTAGGTTCTCTTAACAGCGTTACATCTCATTCGTTTTATAGCTCAGAATGCACAAAAATTGTGTATATCATCTCAAAAATTATCTAATCGTTGCCACATGTTCTATTCAAATACTAAGATAAATCTAAAACCATGTATAAAGGAAATTAAACTAAGAAACACAAACAAACAAAAAAAAATAAACACACAATGATTCAGTAGTTCTTATTAAATTAATTCAGTTCTCACTTCGCGACAAGGCAAAAATACATAACAACTCAAAATATCTTGTCAAAACAATATAGTAAAGTTAAATTAAATTTAAATAATTCCCTTGCGCCATTGCTGCAAGGAAGGAAATTTGAATTTAACAAAATTTCTATTCGTAAAAAGCAATTTAAAGTAAAAAATTAATTATAGAAATAAGTTTAAAAGAAATTATAAATAATTTATATTGCTGCGAACTAATCTACAATATCATTTAAATTCTGAGAACATAAGTAAATCAAGTATCAA
The DNA here is from genome assembly GCA_000611955.2 of Stegodyphus mimosarum. Lineage (NCBI taxonomy): Eukaryota > Metazoa > Arthropoda > Arachnida > Araneae > Eresidae > Stegodyphus > Stegodyphus mimosarum. Next base: position 18,950 of record KK121724.1, on the reverse strand, counting down.
AATCTATTAACAAATATAAAATTATTAAAAACAATAAATATGCATAAGTGAATAATTGTTGAGCTGCAGAAGACAGACTTATCAAGGGGAAGTTGCCCTCAAACCTAACTCTTCAATTATTCAGTTCGTGTTTCGTCATTTATGTAGGCAAGTGTAAAATTCAAAACCAAAAGTAAAACCAAATGACGCGACCCACCAAAAGCAATTCAAACGAGTGGAAATTTTAGAAAAGTACAAATCCAAGCCAATACAAAACAATACCCTTTATAATAGCAATTTTTTAGAAAAACAATTTAATTTTGGCTTTGATTTGTTCTTTTTTAAAAGTTCCACTCGTTTGAATTGCTTTTGGTAGGTCGCTTCATTTGGTTTTACTTTTGGTTTTGAATTTTACCCTTGCCTACATAAATGACGAAACACGAATTGAATAATTGAAGAGTTAGGTTTGAGGGCAACTTCCCCTTGATAAGTCTGTCTTCTGCCTCCCAGCTCAACAATTATTCACTTATGCATTTTTATAATTTTTAGGATTTTAAAAAATTTATTAGAATTTTATATTTGTTAATAGATTTTGATACTTGCACTTGATTTACTTATGTTCTCAGAATTTAAATGATATTGTAGATTAGTTCGCAGCAATTTAAATTATTTATTTATAATTTCTTTTAAACCTATTTCTTTAATTAATTTTTTACTTTATTTGCTTTTTACGAATAGAAATTTTGTTAAATTCAAAGAGTGGGTATATATATATATTTATATATTTTTTGGCCGATTGCAACCAAAATAGGAGGTGCATATCTACATGTTATGGCAGTCCTATATATCAAATTTCAACGCTCTGACGCTGTACCTTTATGTAAAATTATGTTAATTAATTAATACGACATACATACATGCCTACGCACGTACGCCATGAATAAATTTCTTTGCAATCCATTTTAAATAATTTTTATAATTTTTTGGAGGGAAAAGAGGCCTTTATTCTGTCCTTACGTACTAATGTCATGTAAAAACATCGTTAAACTGCATTCGAAAGTGGTCAAAATGGATATTTTCGTTCAAATGGGATACCCGAAATTTTTCGCTATTACAATACATCCTTTTTACTTCGTACAAGGAAGTAAAAAGGAATGCAATAAGTTATGAATGCGTTTCGGTCCACAAACACGTTAAAGAAAATTAATAGTTCATTAAAACTACTGCTGTATTAAGCTTATTTTAATTTCGAAATTAAAAGCAACCGCTTTCTTCAATACCATAATCTACGGTGTTAAGTTTGGGAAGAGGGGAGCTCGCAGTGTGATTTCCTTATTGAGATTCTAGTGTTGTAACAAATATAGCTTTTTTTCCCCCCTGAAAGAAAAAGTAAAGCTAGATTTGCGTTTAATGAAGCATTATAATTGCTCACTTTCACGCCTAATTTACCAGAAAGCAGACGCAAAATACAAAAAAGAAGAAATCTGAACGGTATAATAGAATAAGTTGGAGTATGAAAAATTATTATTTAGGCAAAAATAAAAATGGTAAACAATGAGAAGATATGAAAATATTCTTCAGAACTGCAAATTTTTCCTAATTTACGCTGATCACAAATGGTAAATGAAATGTCTGCCGACGGCAGACCTAATAAGAAATATTAGTGTAAAAATATCGTTGACAAAGCAACACTAAAAGGAAAACATTGCAGCAGTAAAAAATGCAAAGACAAGCAATCTCAGTATTAAAACATTATTTGAAAAAAAACTGAAAGGTTTCAGATTTCAAATTACGTCCAAAAGGTCGATTTTTATAAAATTTTGTGTGTTAACTTTATTTATGAAATATCATGTTCTTCGTAATTAAACCATAAAATTCAGTTCGACAGCAATATCGCAAAATAATTTTAAAATGAGTCTATCTTTAGAATTTCCGATACACAGTTCCGCGCGCTTTAAATAAAAAGTTTTTTTTTCCGTAGAGTGTTACCATTGCTCGCTTTTCAATCGTTTTAGTTTGCTTATCAAACATTCGTTAAAGATTTCGAAAATACGAAATAGGTAATAAAACAAATTCCAAATTAGGGATTCCAGATGCACATATTCGTGTGGAAACGTACGTTATTCAAAATTGGATGGCTCTAGGTACCGTTGTTTTATCACATTCGGAGAAATATACATACATTTACGCAGATTCTTCATTATTTAATTTCTTTAAATATAATACAGGGCTGTAATATTTGTGGCAACAGTTTGCAAAGGGATTCAGACTTTTAATGTTTCGGACACAGAATCGCAAAACGAAAACAATAGCCCTTCAGGGACAAAGCCCATTTTGGACTTTATATATTAAAAAAAAAACTTTTTTCATACATGATTCAGTATTTCTGTTCAGTTAATTTACTTTGTAATGATTCAGTAATTCTCACTGAATTAATTCAGTTCTTACTTCGTGACAAGGCAAAAATACATAAAAACTCAAAATATCTGTATTAAAAATTACGAAGTAAATCTTAAACACTTCTTTCCTCGAACAAATTCCAGAATGGATTAAGCATGATTTTATTCGCAATAATAAAAGAAGGCACTTTATCTTTGTTGTTGAGAAGCTTAGTTTTATCTATATGGGCAACATATCCACTATTCTGCTAAGTTTCAAATGTAAACAAATATGGCTGCAATGGCCAAAAATATTAAGCTTATCCACACTTTAAACAACTTTTAAATTGTTGATAATTCTACAGCTATAACATGGACGTTAACTAAAGGCATAAAAACCTTAACCGGAAGATAAAACCAACATAATTCAAAAAATGCCCAATTTACAAACGTATAAGAATAAAGAAACTGAGCCCACTGCGCGGAGTAACAGAGTGGATATATATATATATATATATTAATTCATTTATATATAGATATATGTATATATTAATTAATTATACGTATATATATATATTATACATATATAATTAATTCATTACTATATATATATATACACATATCTATATTAATTCAGTTCTCCCTTCGCGACAGGGCAAAAATATATAAAAACTCAAAATATCTATATTAAAAATTACGAAGTAAATCTTAAACACTTATTTCCTGGAATAAACTCCTGAATGGATTACGCATGATTTAATTCGCAATAATAAAAGATGGCGTTATGTTTGTTGTTGGGAAGCTTAACGCACTTAAAACAGCATTTAAATTGTTGATAATTCTACAAATTTTGCATGCAGATTTACTAAAGGCATAAAAACCTTAACCGGAAGCTAAGAACAGCCTAATTCAAACAATTTTAAAGCAAAAAATGCACAATTTCCCAACATATAAGAATAAAAAAACTGAGCTCAGCCGAGTAACAGAGTGGATATATACGTATATGCATATATTTATATACTTTTGGTACGGCCGATTGCAACCAAAATAGGAAATGCACATCTACATGTTATGGGGGTTCTATATACAAATTTTCAAAGTTCTGAGATACTTATTTTTTAGTTATGCGAGATACATACATATATACATACGCACAGACGCCACGAAAAATATCTTTCCAGAATTCATTTTAAGTCAGTTTTATAATTTTTTTCTTGGGGGGGGAGGAAAGAGACCTTTCTTCTATCCTTACGTACAGATATCACGCAAAAACTTAGTTAAATTGCATTCGACAGCGGTCAAAATGGATATTTTCGTTAAAATATGATACCCGAAATTTTTCGCTATTACAATACTTCTTTTTTACTTCGTACAAGGAAGTAAAAAGGATCAAAATCACAACTGTTGGTAATGGCGCAGAAAATGTTCACCGTTTGGAGAATTACGCTCATGATCTGTTACACCTTGTTGATTTTCCGTGCCTCAAAATCGTAAATTATGGTAACTAACTTTGCCAGAAACGTGAAAAGCGGCTTCATCTGTAAACACGAGCTTGTTCACGAAAGCATTCACCTCCAGCTTATCATTTAAATTCTCACAGAAAGCCGTACGCTACGATTTGTTGGAAGGTTTTAACGCCAGCACCATCTGAAAGGTGTATAGCCGGAACTGTAGACGTTTCTGCAACACACACCACGCCGTTACATGAAACACAATGAGTTCAGGCGTTGTTTTGTGGGACTTCGTAAGAACGTTTCAAGAGTTTTTTTTTTTCAACCACTTCCATTTGGGTGCAATACGACCTGAGTTTTTCTTACACAAGGCAGGCAATGCCCTGATACTGCTTCACCCACCGTTCGATGTTGTGACAATGCCATGGTTCTTTACGAAATTTCGTGCGACAATGTCTTTGAACGACGATAAACGATGATCATTTCGCGCATTCCAAACCACAATGCACTTTCTCCAGCGTGGATGCCGCCATTTTAATTAACAGTGGCTCTAGCAGCGATTTCGCAATTGGAAGATTTTGGCTGTTGCCAGATCAAACTTGCGTAGTTGTAGTTTAAAAATAATTTTTTCCCGCTTAATAAATCAATTACAGAATTTGTACTCCGCTATTCTTTTTGTCCCTTTCTATACGAAATACCACGTACTTTATGCATCTAAGCTACTAAGAAGTTGTTAAAATCCATATAAGAATATTCTTTCTGTTGCTGATGTGTTTTGTATTGTTACAGCCAACTTCCGATTAACCGAGATGAGTTCACTGACTTATATGCCCCCTATCTCAATAAATAAACAAATAAATAAATAAATAAAATAAGAATCTGAAAGCTTTTTCAGATTTTACATTACGCTCAGAAGGGTGTTTTCTTTAACATTTTGTGTGTTAACTTTATTTATTAAATACCATTTTCTTCGCACTTAAATCATAAAATTCAATTCAACAGCAATATTGAAAAATAATTTTGAAATAAAAATATCTTTAGCATTTCCGATACACAGTCTCACGCGCTTGAGGTAATTTTTTCCTCCGCATAGTGTTACCACTGCTCTCTTTGAAATCGGTGAGTTTGTTTGTCAAAAATTCATTAAAATGTTACAAAACACGAAATCTGTAGAGAAACAAATTTCAAATTCCAAATTAGGACTTCCAGATGCCCATATTCGGTGGAAGATAATGTTATTCAAAATTAGATGGCTCTAGGTACCATTGTTTTATCACAATGCCAGAAACATACATACATTTATGCAGATTCTTCATTAATTTCTTTAAATGTAACATAGGGCGATAATATTTGATGGCAACAATTTGAAAAGTGAACCCCGACATTTATAGTTAACCCATGCAAAATGCCAAAGCGAAATTAATATTCCTTCAAGACAAATTTCGCGATTTAACCAATAAAAAAAAAAAAAAAAAAAAAAAATCTGAAAGGTTTCACATTTTAAATTACGCCCAAAGGGGCGTTTTTTAACATTTTGTGCATTACCTTTATTTATTAAATATCATGGTCTTCGCACTTAAACCATAAAATTCACTTCAATATCGCAAAACAATTTCAAAATGAGCGTATCTTTAGAATTTCCGATACACAGTCTCGCGAGCTGGAGATAAAAATGTGTGTGTGTTTTTTCTTTACAGCGTTGTTATTGCTCGCTTTGAAATCCTGGAGTTTGTTAATCAAAAATTTGTTTAAGTTTTACAAAATATGAAATCGATAATAAAGCAAATTCCAAATTTCAAATTTGGGCTTCCAGATACACATACTCGGGGAAAATTTTCTATATTCGAAATTGGATGGCTCTAGGTATCTTTGTTTTATCCCATTTGGAGAAATATATATACATTTATGCAGATTCTTTATTATTTAATTTCTTTAAATATAATAATAAGATTTCGTGGCAGCAGTTTGAAAAGTGATTCGGACTTTTACTGTTTCCGATGCAAAATCGCAAAACGAAAACAATAGTCCTTCGGAGGCTATTTGGACCCTTTGGACCCTTCGGCCCTTTGGACTTAAAAAGTTAATCTTGTTAACTGTGGAACAACGAAAAAAATACTATCAAAAGCCATCAGTGTAAAACAATATTATTCTCAGAAAAATAAAACGAAAATTGCGTGGGATTAACATCAGTGACAGCAGATAATGTCATCATTATTGCCTTAAAATCCTTCAATTTTTTGTTCACATTTGTTCTTTCTTTAGTTGGTTCTTTTTGTTTCAAAACTTATTTAATTTACATATTCAAATAAGCTTATTATACAAGTTTAACTGCCTAATAACATAAGCAAATTATTAATAGGATCTTTTTTTATTTGCTATACTATGGGTTATTCCTGTTCCTAATGTTTTTGAGCCGATTGCGGATTAACAATGGTTTTGAGTTAACTGCGAATAATGACCCCGATATTACTCCGATAATTCCCAATTGTAAAGTTTTTTGCGCGATATTTCTCATCACAATGCTTTGTCCAGTGATGCTTGAAGACTTAGGTGAGCACGTCAATAGTCTACACGCACCACCCCATACTAAGTAGAACGATGTTGGGAAAATCAGTCCACCACTTTCATGTGACTAACGTAGGACAGATGCTTAGAATTACGAAGATGTTTGTTATCTTTGTTTCCTCCCCCCACACACATGCACACACCGCTGATGTACTGTTTCACACTTTTTTTTTCTCTCATTGTTTTCTCTTCATGAATATCTCTCGCGACATTACCGCCTCGATGGGCAATTATAGGTTAAAAGTCTCATAATTTAGTTAAGATACCCGTGCATTATTTTTTCCGATCGTCTGCCTACAAGACTTTCAACTCCGATTTCCCAGTTGGAATCCAGATAAAATTATCTGCTCAGTCTTCTAATAGCGATTGTCACACCATAACCATATGAAGGAAGATTATTCATATACCTGGGAAAATAGATATTTTATGTAAGTAAAAGGGTAAACATTAAAAATTTCTAACATGGTTAAGAAAAATCAACGTTTATCGTCTCAGATTTTATTTTAGTAGATGTACTTTCAGCGATTGAAGCGTCTTCTGGAGAAGGCGTGGAAACAGCTAAAGGAAGACCTGGACCAAAGAACCTCTATGTAAAGAAGGAAAGGCTCCGTAGACATAATGTAAACCACTTTGTCTGCAACGCCGCTACAAAGAAAAGGGAACATTCGCCAAGGGATTTGGCGACGGAATCTGTTGGCGAGAATTTCACCTCTGTGATATGCCGGTTCTTTGGTACCTAGCCGACATTTTCCCCCTCCGCGACGTGTATAGAAAATTGAGGAACAGGGGTTAAGATGAATCGTTCTTTGACTTGTCGCGATAATTTAAACTTGGAAATGACGAAATATTAGGTAAAGTTTAACTTTCACTGGCTGTTGAACTTCCATTGTCCATATCGCTACTTGAAACCAAAGAACCTATTCTTTGTTTAAACTCTTGCTAAACGTAACGGTCGAACCTGTCCAAACCAACTTCGACATTTAGCTTCGAGCTTTGGCGCTTTTTGGCGACAGATATTTCACGCATGCGCAGTTGTTTCCCTTTTTAAATGCACAAATCTGTTAGATAAGATGGAAGTACTTCACCTCATTTTAGAGGAAATATCCCAGCTCCCGAACGATAAATAAACCTTATGTAAGTGATTAATTTCTTTATACCATTTATTCTCCTATGTATACAATTATTCCCTTACCTATATTCCGCCCTTTTCCCCATTTTGACAATTTTCACCACATCATAATCCACAACTTCGTAACTCTGTGGTATGTCGCCACGACATAAACAATTAATTTTATATAGTTTTGTTCACTCTTCCATACTGCTTGCTTGATACTGGCTTACTAACTCTGACAAAGTACTACCATACTCCTGTCTCTGAAGTGCTACTCCGTTCATACTTGGACTTTGTTTTTGTTTTGTTTGTAGCAGGCTACGGTGATAGCAATGGTATCGCCTGGCCTCCTGATAGTAAACTTTTTACTAATATCGTATTGTAAACTCTACGCTTACCTCATCGCTACGATATGCCAAAATTTTATATATATGCTACCCATCGAAGCTCTACATAATCGAAAATTGTGTAAAGTCTTATACTGGGATAGCGCTAACCGCGCGGGCGCCCGAACGCGACTCATGGAAGAATGAACGCCTGAGCCGACAAGTGGCACGGTAAGGCTATCCGATAATGACTATTTTCGAACCCCATAGAATTAAGAATAAACTGCCTCCATACACCCCATGGATGTAGGAAGTAAGAAGGAGAGGCCTTAACCGGTTTTCCCCATACGCTGCTTTGAAGCACTGGCGATCCCTGCGTGGTGACTAAAACATTCGGTTACTTACCATTAAGATTTATGGGTTTTGACCCGATCGGATGTAAATATTTTGTAATTACGTCGTAAATATACATATAAATGTATATATTTTCTTTTCCTACAATATTTCAGAGTCCTAAGTCTGCGAAAAGAATACATTTTTAAACAACATTTCATTCTGAAAGGAATTAAATGCTATACTTTTCACAGAACAGTTTGCAAAGAACGGTTTGATTTGAATGAAATATTTTCACAAGTTTTCGTTAATTGCGTTAGAAAAAAAAATTTAAGATAATTCGATTTTATTCCCTTAAGGATTACAAAAATTAAGATCGAAGTTCACTGCATTATTAATTCACTGCATTAAAATTATGCATTATTTCCTTCTTTTCCATTTAGAGCTTCTTCCTAAAATACTTTCTCAAATATGACATGATTTTTTTTTAGCTTCTGAGGCCTCTTTTAAATTGAAAAGTTTAAGTCAATTTATAATTAATGTTCTAGTCGATCCATTTCAAATTAGAGCACCTTTTATTTTAATGGTGAAATATGTTAAATAGTACTAACTTTCTCTGAATATTCTATGAAAGGGAATTAAAAAAAAAGGATTTTTTAAAATATTATTTAAAACTTGTAACTGGGTTATTATAAAGTGTAAGGGATTAATTCTTTTAATTATACTTATCAGATTTTTTTACCCTTATTTTCAATAATACATATTCTAAAACTCTTCCTTATTACTTCCCTAAGTACGCATCTCATGCTTTACAATAGCTTTTAACAGATTGTTCTCCAGTGCGAGCAATTCTTGTTTAAATAGTTTTATAAACGTATTTGTCAACAGGATTTCAATTTATGTTTATAATTCAATGTTAAGGTTATTATATATGTAGATAATATTTATAATCATTATAAATTTAGATACATTTAATAATCAGATTTCTTCCTCCACTAACTTTCACAGGAGCTTATGAATCAATAAATCCTTCATTTCAAATACACTCATGTCCATAAATTAAGGATAATTCGGAGTCACGCGGAAATCGAACTCTAAAATAAATATATCACCTGTAAAATCACTACACACATCTTCAAGAATCATATGCAAATTTCTGGAAGTAACCAAATGACACCGGTGGTACGTTACAATGACGAGAGCGTAAGAGAGTGATATATAAGGAATACAGGCAAAGAAGTAAAAGTGTTCGCAGGCGCTTTATAAGCATTTAAGTGCAATAACCGAATAGTTAGGACACAAAGGACGCATTTGGAGGATTTTTTACGTGATAGAATTATCGGCCGTCTGCAATGTGGGCGTACCCAACTGGAAGTATCAGACGAACTTGGAATTGCCCAGAGTGTCATGTCCAGGCTTTGGCAACGATTCCAAGATGATGGTAATATGAGTAGACGTTTCAGCACAGGTCGCCCCAGAGTTACAACGCCGAATGAGGACCGGTATTTGGCAGTTACTGCCAAACGAAACAGGCAGATCTTAGCCTCAGACCTGTCTCGTCAACCACTGGTACGACAATTTCAAGGCAGACCGTGTACAGACGCTTAGGGCAGATTGGTGTATATGCTCGTAGACCTGTCAGATGCGTTCCACTTACTGCAACTCACTGTCGCCCGCGGTTAGCCTGGAGTAGAGAGCATACATTGTGGACACCGCAACAGTGGGCTTGTGTGATGTTTTCCGACGAGTCCAGGTTTAGCTTGCAGTCTGATTCTCGCCGGATTTTCATATGGAGAGCTCCAGGTACCCGTTACCACCAAGAAAACATCGTTGTACGACACCTTTACGGTGGTGCAGGCGTGTTGGTTTGAGGTGGAATTATTCTGGGTTCCAGAACTGACCTGCGTGTTCAAATTGGAACCACGACAAGCCAAATCTATCGGGACGTCCTTCTGGAACAACATGTACGTTTGTTTCGAGGCACCATGGGCGCACAATTTGTGTTTATGGATGACACCGCCCGTCCTCACCGTGCAAACATCGTAAGCGAATGCCTTCAATCGGAGGATATCACCCGTATGAACTGGCCAGCATTCTCATCGGACTTGAATCCAGTAGAGCACGTATGGGACATGCTTGGCCGACGAGTTGCAGCCCGTCAACCTCCTCCTACATGTCTACCGGAACTTCGGAGAGCATTGCTTTTTGAGTGTTGTAGTATCCCCCAAGATAAGATCGATAATTTGATACTCGGCATGCCTAGGCGTTGTACGGACTGCATTGCATCGTCTGGAAGACATACAATGTATTAACAATCATACCAACCATGTAAAATTATTTTTTTGTAAATAGTTTTTTTTTTTGTAATTTGCTCCAGGGAGAAAAAATCGCTAATTTTTTTAATAATATCAAATATGTACCATATTTTTTTGCTCTTTACCTTTTGTTTAATAAATAAGCTTTACAAATAAGTCAAATTTGTTTTGCTTCTAACTATTCCTTTGCCTGATTTTGCATTATCATTAATTTATGGACATGAGTGTAATTTACCTCTTAGCACAGCCAAAATATATTACGCGGATAGACTGGAATTGGTTTAAAACACACCTGCAAAAGTCAGGGAATTTCATTCACCTGTCTGAGTGGCAACCCTGGCCACTCTAGTCCCATTGAGATTTTTTGAAGCAGGAGATATGCAAAATGGCAATGCCCTCGCCGGGACTCAAACTTTTGACCTCTAAAATACACGCTGAGTGTGTTGACCATTACACTACGAAGGAATGCTAAGAAGGCGGGAGAAATACACTATAAATATTTTAAGAAAAATTTTATATTAAAAATTACACATTATTTAAAAACGCACTTTGATAAGACACGTTTAAAAACAGTCTTACTTACTTTGGTAGGTTTACTTTACTCCAAGGCGGGACAAGGAGCGGGATTATAACAATAAATCAACTTTCTATATATAACTTTATTTTTATATATAATCAACTTTTTCTAAAGTTGTATAGTATATAAAATATACTATATGCTTTAGAAAGAATTTTATAAGAGTATATAGAATATTTCCAATGCCGGGCACTAAGCCGACTTCGGCTTTACAGGCAGGCGTACACACTACCATCTAATGTACGTAAACCCTGCCCCGCTATATTCTAATACGCACTTGGTGCGCTATATCACGGGCCATGGGCCTTTCCCTGAGTACTTTGCCAGGCATGGCACGACTGACACAGATCAGTGCAGTTGTGGCCAACTGGGCGCTCCGGAGCATTATGTCACAACCTGCGCACTTACCAGCGAAATGCACATACGTATTCCAACTGTCAATACGCAGGCGTTCTGTAAATTCATGATTAAGCAGAAGCACCTGTGTCGACAGATCATTAAAGTCATGAATTTACTTGCCAGACACGGCACTGACCTTTGTGCAGTCGAATAGTTGGTGCAGGGACTGTATGGCTTCTGAGAAGTGTCTCCTCAGATTTTGCAAATGTGGCCTGAACGGGCAAACTCTGCCAACAAGTGGGTCAGGCATGGCGGGTACGCCACGTGTGTGTACATGTACTGTATATCCGAGGCGTCGCATCGGACGTGCTGAACGGCCAGGGGACACTGCCAAGTACAGGTGTAGTATACATGTGGACATATAGCTCTCGTGGGGCTCTTCTCTGGCCAACCTTAGATAAGGGTGGACGTGGTGCTGTACTGATTAATCTTTACGGCAAAGGGCAGTGCCCACGTCCACCGTCACTTATCACTTATCACTTACAGCCATGCTTTCTCCGGGATTCGAACCCGGGCCCTCTGGTATCGCAGCCGGCTCCCCTAAGCACTATACCGTCTGGGCAGCAGGTATGCTTAAGTAAGTGTAAGGAATTATGATGAAAGTCTTCTTTTGAAATCCCCAGTCAAAAAAAAATGTCATTTCGATGAAGTAAATAAATTTTAAAGTAGTTGGTTTACATTCATAGATTACTTCTCTACTGCTCGACGTATAACAATTTTTTATTTATGAATTTTAGAATTTGTTGCAGGGGAGATAATATCCTTTAACTTGCTATTTAGAGCAAAAGAGAAAAATATTTGGCTCGACTGCTTTCAGGAAAAAAAAAAACATTTTTGCTCTTTCTTGGCTTCTCTTTTTGGGGAAGATAAAAAAATATATATATTTCGGTTTCCTCGCAACGGAAAGCAGCTTTCATCCAGAAAGAGACACAGCGGGAAAATAAAAAATTCCATTCTAGTTTGAAATTGATTGATTTTGATAGATATGGGGGATCTATACACGAAGAAAGTCTAGTCTCCGCTTGCTTCCTGTCCTCATAAAACGAAGACAAGCACTGAAAGTTTCAAATTTCATCTTACGCATTAAATAAGCGATTTCGCTTTCCTTCAACAACATTCCTGACATTTAAATTGACGATAAAATATATAAGTATACGCATCTCGATAATTCCTACACTTGAGACGTAGTATTTGAAGTCAGGTGCTTCAATTTAAAAAAAAAAATTAGCCTTTGATTAATAGTAGGTATCCAAATTTATGTTTATTTTCAGCAATTTCAAAACGAAGAAAGAATAAATTATTCTAAGAAAACGGTCTACGCATTCTCTGAAATTATGTCTTTCACTTTTTTACTTCCTTGTCTGAAGTAAAAAGAAAGTATTGTAATCGCGAATAATTTCGGATATCATATTTCAAAGAAAATATCCATTTTGACCGCTATCGAATGCAATTTAATGATGTTTTAGCCTGATATCTGAACGTAAGGACAGAATAAAGAACTCTTCTTCCCCCAAAAAATTATAAAACTGATTTAAAATGGATTCTGAAGAGAAATTTTTTGGCGTCTGTGCGTACGTAGGTATGTATGTATCTCGCATAACTCAAAATTATTGAACTATGTTGTTCTTATCTTCCGGTTAAGGTTTTTATCCGTTTAGTTAACCTGTATGCAAGATTCGTAGAATTATCAACAATTAAAAGTTGTTAAATTAGTAATAAGTAATTATCAAATAAAGTAATTATCAACAATTGAAAGTGCGGCTAAGCCTAATAATTTTTCCCATGGCAGCCATGTTTGTTTACTTTTGAAACTTAACAGAATAGTGGATTTGTTGCAACTAAGCTTCAAACAACAAAGATAACGCCTTCTTTTATTATTGCGAATTAAATCATGCTTAATCCATTCTGGAATTTATTCGAGGAAATAAGTGTTTAAGATTTACTTCGTAATTTTTAATATTGATATTTTGAGTTTTTACGTATTTTTGCCTTGTCACGAAGTGTTGAACTGAATTAATTGAATGAGAAATATATCTGTAATGAAATTCGGGGAAATAAGTTTAAATGAAAGGCGGGAAAATATGAGTAAATGGAAAGGTTTCTTTGGGTTTGATAGATTATGGCAAAGCACATTAGGACTATCTGTCTAGGGCAGGGATGCTTTCGTGCAGGACTTTCTAAGGGAAACTCGCTCGTACATACGTCACACATGGGGAAAACTATCGTTGCGTGCGTACGGGTTCGTTGTGGATTGAATTCACAAGTCGTTAAAAAGTTAACAAAAATTTATTCTTTCCACAAAAAATAAATCAAAATGTTGAAATATTTCTTCAGAGATATTCGTACAATATCACACTATCTCAAACGTTAAGCAAAACTCAATTCAAAAACAGTGAAACTAATTCTATCTCACAGCCAAATCGCTACAGTCAATAAAAGCATTAAGTAAACAAACAGTTCGCTTAAAACAGTACAACTACAATTGAGATGAGGTGTTTCAATTCGGCTTTTATAAGCTTTTTAATTATTTACTAGAACATTCTGGTAAAACTTTATTTTTGTGGATGGCAAAAGCAATTACGAAATATTTATTTACACTCATGTCCATAAATTAAGGATAATTCGGAGTCACTCGGAAATCGAACTCTAAAATAAATATATCACCTGTAAAATCACTACACACATCTTCAAGAATCATATGCAAATTTCAGGAAGTAACCAGATCACACCGATGGTACATCACAATGACGAGAGTGTAAGAGAGTGATACATAAGGAATACAGGCAAAGAAGTAAAATTTTTCGCAGGAGCTTTATAAGCATTTCAGTGCAATAACCGAATAGTTATGACACAAAGGACACATATGGATGATGTTTTACGTGGTAGAATTATCGGCCGTCTGGAATGTGGGCGTACCCAACTGGAAGTATCAGACGAACTTGGAATTGTCCGGAATGTCATCTCCAGGCTTTGGCAACGATTCCGAGATGCTGGTAATGTAAGTAGACGTTACAGCACAGGTCGCCCCAGAGTTACAACTCCGAGTGAGGACCTACCGGACTCGTAGATCTGTCAGATGCCCTCCACTTACTGCAACTCACTGTCGCCTGCAGTTAGCCTGGAGTAGAGAGCATGCATTGTAGACATCGCAACGGTGGGCTTGTGTGATGTTTTCCGACGAGTCCAGGTTTAGCTTGCAGTCTGATTCTCGCCGGACTTTCATATGGAGAGCTCCAGGTGCCCGTTACCACCAAACAAACATCATTGAACGACACCGTTACGGTGGTGCAGGAGTGTTCGTTTGGGGTGGAATTATTCTGGGTTACAGAACTGACCTATTGTTCAAATTGGAACTATGACAAGCCAAATCTATCGGGACGTCATTCTGAAACAACATGTACGTTTATTTCGGGGCGCCATGGGCGCACAATTTGTGTTTATGGATGACAACACCCGTCCTCACCGTGCAAACATCCGTGCAAACATCGTAAGCGAATGTCTTCAATCGGAGGATATCACCCGTATGGACTGGCCCGCATTCTCACCGGACTTGAATCCAGTAGAGCACGTGTGGAACATGCTTAGACGACGCCTTGCAGCCCGTCAACCTCCTCCTACATGTCTACCGGAACTTCGGAGAGCATTCCTTTTTCAGTGATGTAATATCCCCCAAGATCAGATCGATAATTTGATACTCAGCATGCCTAGGCGTTGTACGGACTGTACTGCATCCTCTGGGAGACATACAATGTATTAACAATCATACCAACCATGTAATATTGTTTTTTTGTAAATAGGTTTTTTTTTTTGTAATTTGCTCCAGGGAGAAAAAATCGCTAATTTTTTTAATAATATCAAACATATAGCATCTTTTTTTGCTCTTTACCTTTTGTTTAATAAATAAGCTTTACAAATAAGTCAAATTTGTTTTGCTCCTAACTCTCCCTTTGCCTGATTTTGCATTATCCTTAATTTATGGACATGAGTGTAAATCAAAATGTTGAAATATTTCTTCAAAGATATTCGTACAATATCACAATATCTTAGAATGACTATTAATTTCGTGTTGGCATTTTGCGTCGATTCACTACAAGCATTGTTTCACTTTTCCAATTGTTGCCACCCAATATTATCGCTCTGTATTATATTTAAAGAAATATAAATAATGAAGAATCTGGATGAATGTATTATGTTTCTCGCATTGTGATAAAACAACGGTACATAGAGCCATCCAATTTTGAATAACGTAATCTTCCTGTGAATATGGGCATCTGGAAGCCGAAATTTGAAATTTGGAATTTGTTTTATTACCGATTTCATGTTTTTGTAAAACTTTAACGAATTTTTGATTAACAAACTGAATGTTTTCAAAGCGAGTGATGGCAACCTTGAACAGAAAAAAAAAAAAATCTTCAGGGCGCGAGAATGTGTATCGGAAATTCTAAAGATATACTCATTTTAAAATTATTTTACGATACTTCTATTAATTTTATGTTGTTAAGTGCGAAGAACAGGATATTTAATAAATAAAAGTAACACACAAAATGTTAAAAAAAAAACGCCCCTTTGGACGTAATTTAAAATCTGAAATATTTCAAAAAAAAATTTTTTTTTGATAAAGTTGTTTTGCAGACTAAAGTTCTATGCAGTTTTTTAATTTAATGTTTGTTGTTCCCTTTAAGCATTTTCCCGGTACATTTAAAGCCAGACAAAGGCTGGCCGCGTAGCGGGTAGTATACAATAACTAGTTCTTTATCTACGTGCCCCGCCTAGCAATTATGTCGGCACTACATGGCCAATCCGACCGCCTTACAGGTCCGGGGTTCAACCCCCTTCCCCGCACCTTGGAGAAGATTGACACTAGTCGCCTTACGGCGACGCTGGTCGTCTAGATGCTACATGCTAGTCGCTCGGGCTACCCGTCGCAGAGAACCATTACCCAGCGTACCCGGGACGCTACTCCTGGGCTACTAGAACTTGCAGGACCCCGGCGGGTCAATAAATGACCTTTCCGGAGCCCCCAGAACTACTAGGTTCATAATTTGTATACTCCCGTGGTTGAGACTGCCTAGGTACAGATCCTAGCCAGAGATCTCTACGTCGACCCCTGGCGGGGGGGGTTAGTGTACAATAAGTGGAATATTTCTCGGCGGGCTAGTGATTTAGCGACGTTGACTGCTGACTGCCATACCAAAGGATCTGGGTTCGAATTCCGCAGAAGGCGTGGATGTTTGTAAATGTATAGTGTCTCTGCGGCATGGGAGCACTCTAAATATACGGCGAGCTTAAAGCTTAAATTCTCTCGAGAGGTTGGTGCTAGGGGAAGAGAGGTGGGAGACCCTCGAACCCGTTTCCCCGGGGGCTCTCCATAAAAAGGGGGGGGCGGAAGTGAGCAAAGTCGTACTGTCACCTGTATGGTGTCAAGGCTCTTGCCAACGACAAGGGCAATCTTGCACTCCTTGCCCGATGAATTCCATGGGCTTGTTCTGATGTTACTGTCAAACAAGTAAGATAAGTTACAACAACAACAACAACAAAAACATAGATTTTCTCAGCTTCTGGAGAATGCAGGTACAGTAAGCTGGGATTAAGGTTGTTCTGGTACGGTAAGTTGGGAGTTCGTTCGTTTCCTATCTTCCTATATATAGGATTTCTTAAGGTAGGAAATTCCTTCTGAAAGATCGAAAAAAAAATCATTGTTAGAGCTTTGAAAAGGTGCTTTTAGAAAACGTCCACATTGTCGCAAAATTGACGAGGATTACATGTAGCCAATTCGGAAGAAAATAAAGAAACTAAAATTCACCGAGGTTCGTTAGGGGAGATTTTGCTGATATACCGGGTTTTACTTTAATTATTTTTACAATCCAAACATCAGTCTACTCAAAATTAAAAGATCTACAGCATAGTATGCATAAAATAAACACATTCAGACACAATAAGTGGCTCCAAATTCTGTTACGAAAAGTAACCTAAGTAAATAAATAAATAAATAAAAGCAATATTAAAGTACACTGCTCGAAACAATGCGTGGATATTATTAATGAGATTATAAAAAGCAACTGCGGAGAAGTTTTGTTAGTTGACGTATAATCTTAAAGTGCTATGGGGAACGAAAATTACACATGGAACAAAGAGCACTTAATCGCTTTCCCCCCATTTTCTTACTAACTTTACCGCATAAAACCGGGAAAGAAGAAACACGTAGTGCGTAATATTGCTGAAGACATAGCTTTAGTGATAAGCTTAGCCCTTTAAAAAGCACATATAAAAATACACTAATATTATTATACTATATATATATTATATCTTATTATTATATATTCATAATGGAAGTAATTAAAAGTAAATTAATAAGCCCAAGACTTGCGCTAAAGCTGCAAAGTAATAAAGCAATAATTCACTATGAATTATAAAAAGAAAACTCTCCATATTACATCTCCAAGTAACGGAAATTCAATTGAAAAACATTACTGAAAAGGTATTTTTCAAAATTTAAAAAAAAAATTATAGAATTTTAGTCCTCCTTGCTTTAAACACAGTTAAGGAAAAACTAAATCGCAAAAATGACAAAATCAAAAGTAAACTTTTTAAGTATTGAAAAACCAGTTATTGTTATTGGCAGCAGATTAATCGACTTATCAAGGGGTAAACCAATCTACCATCAATTAACAGTAACTAAAATAAGAGAGAGAGTGTTTCATCTTACTTCCAAGTAAGCATCAAATTATTTGCTGGATTCAAATCACTAATTGATACTCAATCAAAATAAAGATATTAGTCACGAAACCAAAAGAATCCTGTTAAAAAGCAAATAATCTTTAAGATTAAAATTTTTTCACTAAGAACACAATTAATCTAAACGAGATGCTTACTTTAGAAGACATATCCCCTACACTCTCTTTTCATTTCAAATACAAAAGTAAAAACAAAAGTAGATTCAAGAACAAATTTTAAAAAATTCAAGAAGATTAAAAGTAATAATCCATAAAATTAAAGTTAAAAACTGTAGTAAAAAAATTTAAAAATCAAACTAGTAAGCAAAAATTAACCAACTTGCCTTAAAATTTTAAAAACCAAATGACTGGAATGCAAGTACGTATTAAGAGATGGAAGCAAAAGGGTTGTCGTAATAAGTAGTTTTCTATTGAAGAAAGTTTAGCCTAAATTGGCGACAAAACTACAAAGTTTCCTGGAGATATAATACACAGAGAGCAGGTTGTTATTAAAACAGCGCTAAAGCTGCTATTAGTTTGAATTCATATTCATAATGAAAGTAATTAAAAGTAAATCAATGAGCCCAAGACTTGCGCTAAAGCCGCAAAGTAATAAAGCAATAATTCACTATAAATTATAAAAAGAAAACTCTCCATATTACATCTCCAAGTAACGAAAATTCAATTGAAAAACATTAATGAAAAGGTATTTTTTAAAATTAAAAAAAAATTATAGAATTTTAGTCCTCCTTGCTTTAAACACAGTTAAGGAAAAACTATATCACAAAAATGCCAAAATCAAA
>KK121723.1:416738-442113 GCA_000611955.2 Stegodyphus mimosarum | reverse complement strand
TTACATAAGAAATTAAAATATATATAAGTATTTTTACCACATATAAATATTTTTCACTACACTTAGAATCCAGTACAAGATTAGCAGTTAGTTGGCAATAGACCGAGATATTCAAGATTGGCTGACAGTATGCAGAGTAAGTCTTGTACTAACTAAAACTACGAGAACTGTCTTTAGATGAAAATTATTTATTTTTTAATGTATTTTGAATTACTTCTTAAGAAATGCATTTTTTGAAGAAATTTGAAATTATTATATTTGTGGCTATTATTATTACGTTTGTATCTTGCGTTTTGCTTTAAGCGCGGTTTTATAAGAGTAAGTTTTTTTTTAGGCAGGATTAGGTAGGTAAGTGTGTAAGATCTGTCTTTTCTACTCCACATAAACTATTTCTAGATCCTACAACCTGGCGAATTCTCGCACAGGCGTGAATAAGTACCAGCACAGGGGAAGAGTAAAAAGTAACCCTTTACTAAATCAAAGCTTAATAGAAAGGCACGATCTTCGTGCGTTACAAACACCGTCAACTTGCAGGGGGAACTTAAACGTAGACAATACATTTCAAGTTGAATCTAAAATAGAATAGTGCTGGATTAGCACGTTAATTTACACGTAACAGATTGACTCTCAGAAACCTAACAGGCGTGATGATTATCCGAAAAGGCTTACTGGCGTAACAGCGAGATAACAACGAAACGTGCCCTGGCTAGCGAAAACACGCTCTGAATAAACTCAGAGTTTTACCCGTTTAAATACTCACTTCACTTAAATTTAAATTTACATCCTGGCGAGAAAATACAAGGAGAAGTTGAGATGTTCAGGAAAGATATCAAACTTAAAATAAATTTGTTATGCAAAATAAGAGAAATCCTAAAAGTATATATTCCACATTTGTAATTAAGTTAAAATAAATATTGTAGATAATTTTTTTAGATCGCCAAAAATAAGCCACTGGGTGGAACGTAACAGCTTGAAAAAATTGGAAGTAGCCCGTACCCTTGGAAAGTCTGCCCACCCCTGCTCTAAAACAATGTGAAAAATGGAACGCGGCTCTTCAGGTAGCAGTTTTGATTCAAAAATCAAAGTTGCAGCAGTTCCATGGAATGACAGTTGTGTTGTTTCAGTAATGTTCAATTTCGAAGAAAGAAAAAGTGTATCAACCGGAGAAAGAAAAGGTGGTAGAAAACGGGTAAAGATACCAATGTGCATTGCATCCTACAATAAATATAAAAACGGAGATGACCTACTTGATAATTATGCAGAAGCTAATGTTAATTTAATTCAAGGAAAGAAAAGGTACTGGCCTTTATTTGTTAACGCGTTTGAAACAACATTTGTCGCTTCATGGAAGCACGGTCAGTTATTTAGTGATGATAGTCTGAACCTGCTTGATTTTCGAAGACACGTAACAGTTGTGCATTTAAAACTTTCCATTCCAAGAAAACCATCTTCCAGAAAACTGAGTGTTCAACAGGTTAATGTATAAAATATTTCTCCCGCCTTTTTCGCATGCCTTCGTGGTGTAGTGGTCAGCACGTTCGACGCGTAACCGAGAAGTCCGTGCTTCGAGTCCCGGCGATGACATTTCTCATTTTTCATGTCTCCTGCTTTGAAATAACCTAATGACTCTAAAACTTTAAAGTTGAAAATGCCACAAATATGTGAGCACTAGAAGGGTTTTTATGACGAAATGTATAATGTAAACACCTCGGGAAGACTGCAATTCTTATATCAGATTCCTTTTGTAATAAACATGATCGTAAATTTTAAATTAAAGTTATTTGCTATCTGATAAACGGGCTCATTCTTTTAAGGATCAAATCATGTAAATCGCATGTTTTCATGATGATTACATCATTAGACATAAGATTTCTTTTTTTTGTGATATCCAAATGCTATCTTGCGCTATACAAAATCGATCTTGTACTAGACCAGTGATTCTCAGACCACTCTGCAGCGGCACTTTCGTGTGCAACTAAATTTTAGAAATGTATATAGGAAAAATTATAATGGGTTTAATCCTAGTATACGGTACACATGAGAATTGGTGAAATTCTGTTTTAAGGACATTAATAAGCACACTTTTGTGTGCCGCCAAATTCATAAAGTGTGCCAGAAAATTTTAGAAATGTATATAGTAAAACTTTTAATGGGTTTAATCCTAGTATACGGTACACATGAGAGTTGGCGAAACTCAGTTTTTAAGACACTAATAAGCGTGCCAATTGTTTTATCCAAGCCAATTTTGGTGCTTCGGAGGAGAGCCCATTTCGGAGCATTTTCGCGCATGTTCAGTACATAGTTTAAATTGAGAAGTTCTGATTAGTGCAGATGGGCAAACAGCTTACTTATCAGACATTTTTGTTATTTTTAATAACGTAAATTCAAGTATGCAAGGCCCGAAAAAAAATATATTAAACTCAACAGATAAACGGGTGGGATTCCAAAAAGCAAATAACTTTATGGAAGAATTAAGCTCAGGAAGACAATTTGGAAAAGTTTGAATCACTCCCAAAAGATTTTAATAAAATTATTCATAAAATCCTTATTGATCATTTGACACTTTTAGAGGAGACGATTATTTATTATTTCCCAAATTTAGATATAAAAAAATTTCATTGAGTTCGTAATCCCTTTGTGATAACGAATACTTCTGTATTTGAAATAACTTGGAATGAAGAAGGAGAACTAATTTCGCTTTCTAATAATCGAGATTTAATTTTAAAATACTTGGAAGAATCAATTAATTCAGTTTGTATTAAAATTAGATGTGATTATCCCACGATGGCCAAAAAAGCTTTAAAAATATTATTACAGTTTTCTGCGTCCTATTTGTGGGAATTCGGATTTTCAATACTACCAACATAAAAACGTATAAGAGATCGAGTCTGAAGTATAGAAGACGATATGAGAGTAGCATTATCAATATTACGATCAAATATAAATGCAATTATCAAATAACATTAAGCTCAAATTTCTCATTAAAAGCATTCTTATTATTAACTTGTAATGAATCCCTTAATAAACGTACTGCTATTTTTTAGTACATGGTATTTTATTTTACATTCAAAATCATTATCATAAACTATTTTACAGAGAGTATTATAGGTAAATAAACAACTTTTAAACTTATCTTTTTCTTTGTGTACCGCCAAATTTCGAAATTATTAAAAGTGTGCCGCAACAAAGAAAGGTTGAGAATCACTGTACTAGGCAAGCAAAGTTGTGCTCTTAGCAGAGCTGAGACCCCTCTGTGAGGAATATTATTTTTACTGATAGTTATTTTAATTTGTTAACTTATTCTGTCTTATCTGATTTCCCTCGCGTTTCCTCGACAGGATGATGTAAATGAGTTAGGGTGAACTGGAGAGTATTTAAACCGAAGTAGTTAAAAGATTACTCAGAGCGTGTTTTCATTGTTGAGTGCGCACGTTGTTACTTCTACCGGCTGTTTGAATTTTGAAACTCGGCTTCGCATTCTTGCCGCCGAAGTTAATATCACTCCGGTATAGGTTTCTAAGTCAACCTATCAGTTCAAATTAATTTGTGTAGTCTCTAACTACTAGGTAACCTTTTAGTTCAGTTTGTTACCATTGTCTTTAACCCTAGTCTGCATTACGTTGTCAAATGGCTACACAGATTATTTGTCTTCTTAATGAACAGCAAAATGTAGCCATCAGACAACACTGCGAATTAAGAGTAAGTTTCGGACATCTTTAATTCAATTATCACCTTTTATTCTCAATAGATGGCAGTATTTACCTGTAATGTAACAATAAATGAAACTATGGGATAGATTTTACAAATCACTTGAATGACCAAATTTCGCAGTTGCTATTTACAATTAGATGTTTTTCTATGAACCTTAAAAAATCATATGCATAAAATTAACATTTATATTCCATTCTATTAACAGGCCTTTTATGGAAAAGCTAAAATTAAAAAAAAATTAGACCATAATATGTATGTGTAGTCATTTGGCAACATTGTGCAGGAAAGATGCAGCGAACAAGTTAAACTCAGCATTGTAGTTCAGAAAACATGTGTTCTGTATATATTTCTTACTCTAGATTTTTTCTCTTCTTTGTTCGTCAGTTTTAATTGAGTCTTTGTGATAGGATTGGAAGTCATTTATTTCTTTTTTAAAACTTTATAAGGTAAAATGGTGAAAGCAAATAGGTCTGTTTACTATGTGATACGGATTGGAAAAATAAGGTATTGATAAATGGAATGTTCTTTCAAGTGGAACTGATAAAGATTGGATAATAGTAATGAAGATCCCACATTTAATCCTTATGTACAGCGCTTTGGCAAGAAACAAAAGTGTCATGTGAAAGTAAACTGTCCTCAAGTTATAACAACTTACAGCAAGCACTGGAAGGTGGGGACTTACTTGATAGATTGATTGGAAGGTGTAAAATAATCATGGGAAGCAAAAAGTGATATTTTCGGTTGCTCTACCATCTATTAGACTTAGAAATTATGAATTCTTGGTTGTTATATAAGAAAGTGCACAAATAAACATTCAGTACTGAAAAGCCTCTAAATCGTACCAATTCTAAACTGCAGTTAGCACAATTACATGGAGAAATAGAATCTCTAAAATGACGGGGCGTGTGCCGTCAGCCACAGAGGAGATAATTCGAAAACAAGCAAAAAACATTTTGCTCAAGAGAACCTCCAAAAGATATCATATTTGACAGAACTGATCATTTACCAGAGCATTGTAGAAAAAATGAAGCATGTAAAATGTTGAATTACAAAGGATTTACTAGAGAACAACAGTGCACCAAATGCTCAGGTCCTCTATGCTTTTACAAAGAGAACAACTGTTTTAGAGACTATCAATTAAAGTAATTTTTCTCTGTTGAATGTATGGTGAAGTCATTTGGCACATTAAGGTTTTTTATTTATTATATTCAACTGCATTTTTTTCCCATTTGGCAACAAATTAATATTCAGTTAACAGTAGAACGCCCGACGGAGTCCTTTCATCCCTTTTACGTTAAATTAACACACATATCTTTCCTAATTTTTCGCTTCACTTGTTTTGCTTCCGTGACTTTTAATGAATTATTGATGTCTATGACATGAAAAAACCAGAATTATTTAACTTAATTTTAAATATTAAATAATTTAATTTTTAAAAATTTTTAACTTAATTTTAAAAATATTTATGGGCCTATATCCCTACAACGCCCGATGGAGTCATATCGACTCCGTGGGAAAATAGGCCACAGTTTTATCATTTCCTTCCTGTTTAGGGGTCATGATTTTGCATTATATTCCTTTCTGAATGAGTGATATAGCAGTTATTGTAACATTCCTCTTTCCACCCCACCAAGTTAAAAAAATGATCAGCTCTTTGCACCTGCTGATCCAGCTGGCTTTCTACCTGGAATGACTCCCTTCGCAGTCATTTTATATATTATATTATTATTATAAAATAATAAAGATAGATTAAAATTAATAACATAAATGGTTAGATAGACTTAAAACGTTTCATGATTCTTGTCAATGAACTTCCACGTGTGCCCCCTTCGTCAATACCAAGTCGATATTCAATTTCACACTAGGTACCGGCAAACATGTCGGCATCCACAGAGACTGTTGCGGTTGTCATTCTGCCTTTTAGGTCATCCATGTTCGACACTCTCCTCCTGTAAACGTTGTCCTTCACAAATCCCCAAAGGAAAAAGTCCAGCGGCATTATATCGAGTGATCTGGGTGGCCAAGGAATCGGACTTCCTCGCCCAATCCATCTTCCTGTAAAATGGTCATTCAAAGAACTACGAACGATGGTACCCCAATGAGGTGGTGCACCCTCTTGTTGCAAAAAGACATGCGGCTGAAGCTCTTCTAGTTGTGGAAATACGAAGTTTTCCAACATGTCTAAGGATACTACTGATGAGACCGTCTGTTCTGTAAAAAAGACTGGGTCGTGCATTAGTCCACACCACATTAACCTTTGGGGAATCCCTTTGTGCCTCACAGTATTCATGGGGGTTTAACATAACAAGTGAACATAACATGGCAATAGTTGACAGAAACAAAAGAGAGAAAAATGCAATTAATAAGCAGACGATATTTAGAAAAGAACAGATATTTAGACTGGAAAATAAAATTATCTGAAATTACCACACGCGCAGACGATATTTACAAAAGTAAAGATATTCAGACCTGAAAAGGAAAATATATAAGTTATTCGACCAATAAATGCCATACGTTTGTTTATATCTTCATTACTTTATGAGTTATTAAACATCAAAATGAAGCCGGGACTTTATAAACACCCTGTAGTTTTCATAAATGTTCATGCTACTCAGTTTGTTTGAATGTATTGGAAAACATGGCTCGTAAAAAAGGACTAACCCCAGAGGAAATAGAAAATCTTTTGGGTGAGCTATCATATAATGAATCTGAAGGGTAAATCTGAAAACAGTATCACTTAATTTACAATCATAAGGAAATGAAAAAATGACATTCTATCACACATTGAAGATGAGATTTTGAAATAGTTGATTTTTAATGTGTAAATGACTATTTATCAGATTTTGATGGAGGTGAGAACAAGGAAATCTCAGATGTGTCACGTAATACTTTCACTGCTCCTGATGGCACAGAATGGAAAATGTATAATAATAAAAATAATCCTGGAAGGTTTTCAAAATAAAGTACTATACGGACCAAAAAATCATGGCAAAAGAAACATGTGATAATAGTGTGTTGAATGTTTAGTTTTTATTTATAAACAGCACAATTTTGAACAATATAAAGAAATGTACCAAGAGGCAAGGCGCATCCTTGATAATGATACTTGGTCTCTTTCTATAGACGAATTACTTGCCTTTATCGCAATATTATATGCTCGGGGTGTGAGTGGTGCCAAAGGAATAGATCTTTATTCCTTGTGGTCTAAAACCTGGGGCTTGAATGTTTGCCCAGATACTATAAGAAAAAACAGGGTTTGTGAAATTCTACTATTTTTACAAATTGACTTGAAATCTACACGTTCTGTACGCTTGCAAACAGATACATTTGGAATGATATCTGAAATTTGGAATCGCTTCATTGATAATTGCATTTCTTGATTCAAACCGGGGGAAAATATTACAATAGGCGAGCAACTGTTTCCAAGCAAAACACAATGTCCGTTAACTCAATTATACAGTCAAAATCAAGGAAAGAGAAAGAAAAATGTAATTATTATAAGAACTCTTCATCTACCAGTCAATATAAGTAATAATAAAAAGAAAACTTCAGAAACAATTAGTTTTTACAATGCAACCAAGTGTGAGGTCGATGTAATTGATCAGATGGCTAGAACGTATACTGTAAAAGCACCTTCTAGAAGATTGCCTGTTTATACATTTTACTATATATTAGATTTATCTGCTACAAATGGCTGGATTATTTAAAAAAATTACTCAAAAACTAATTACAAGACAGACGTTCATCCAGATGTTAGCTGATAAAATGCGTCAAAACTACATACGCCTTACTAATAAACCAAAAAGAAAGGCAAGACCCGCCAGAGAGATCAGCCCCAAAGAGGAGGAAATGTAAAATGAAACTTTGTAATGGTAAGTATTATGACTACTAATATCTATATTTCATGCAATAAAATTTTGGGCGTGAAATGTCATGCCAAGCTCGATTATACATGCAAAAACTGCATTCCTGAATTTTAGTTTAAAAAGGATTGTAAGTGTATACATTTTGGGAAAAACATGCCATTTTTTTTTCATTTTCTTATAATTGTATATTAACTTTTTAAAAATCAGTATTAATTTGTTGTTCCTAATTGAAAATTTAAATATTTTAATTGAATAATGTATTTATTATTGTGTTCTCGTTTATGTGTTTACCTTATAAATCCCATTGGAGTCGAAATGACTCCGGCGGCCGTTCTAGGGGGATGAAATTTGCGGGCGTTCTAGTGTTAAAAGCTGCGAAAATGTACGGTTAAATTTTTAAATATTTTTTAATATTTTCTCATTATATTCAAGTACATATCTATTTTTTTTCAAGGAAAAATAAAAAAAAAATCATGCAGTGTAGGGGTAAGTTAATCACCACAAGTGGTTGATTAACTTGTAAACACCTAAGTCCGTGCCGTCTGTAAATACCTGAGTTCAATGAAAAGACCTTATACACTCTCTTCCTGCTGTATTTATCATCTAGTTGAGTGATAAGTTGCTATCCAGACTTTAAAGCAAGTCAAGTAAGAGTGTATGCTTGCGAATGGTATTAAAAGATGCAACTTATTTAAACAAATGGAGCAAAAGAAGACAACAACGGAGAAGTAGCTGTTCAACAGACAATAAATCAGTGACGTCACACAAGAGCGCACTTTGTGTGACTTGTAGTACAGGGTGTCCAAAAAATAATGCCTCACTTTCAATGGTATATTATAACAGTTTAATTTAGACTATTTACAAAAGTCATACGTCAAATTGAAGATAAACTAAAATAGTTTTTCTTAGAAATATTCAAAATGTGCAAGTTCAGTTATATGGCACATACCCAGGCCTATTCTTCCGAATCTTTGATTAACAAGTCCGGAGTAATGGCAGCAATAACCTCTGCATGTCTTTGATTCAACTCTGGCATATCATTATGTAGCGGCAGAACGTTGACACGATCTTTTATAAAGTTCCAAAGGGAAAATTCGCACGCATTATGTCATTCATCAGTATTCGAATCAGAATCTGAACATATAATTTTGTTCATAATTATCTTTCTGACAACTCTCAGCTGTTCCTCATCACTATTAGTAGAATTTTCGTAAGCCTCCTTCTTCACTGCTATATGATTTACCTAAAAATCACTCTTTCATGTTTCTTTTAGATGTTGTAAGAAG
Organism: Stegodyphus mimosarum; assembly: GCA_000611955.2. Classification (NCBI taxonomy): domain Eukaryota; kingdom Metazoa; phylum Arthropoda; class Arachnida; order Araneae; family Eresidae; genus Stegodyphus; species Stegodyphus mimosarum. The sequence goes on along the minus strand of KK121723.1, from coordinate 433,250 downwards.
TTGTGGCAACAATAGCAACACAAACAAATTCCAACCATTTGTCACTACAGAAAAAGTATTTGGAAAAGAATAAATAATTTTCGAATCTAGCACCTTTTCTTAGATACTTCATTCTTGAGAGAGAGAGAGAGAACGGGAGGCGTAGGTACTATCCCTTTACCAAATGGTTAATCAGTATAGCACCACGTCCACCACTATCTATACCAACCCTTCAGAATACATAATAAAGCCACCTAAAAGGTTTTCAACGTGCACGACAAGACATACGAAATAACATGTTACAGAGTTACAGATTAATACTCAAGATACATTATTGGTACATTACTGACGGAAATATGACTGATACAGAACTGATACAAGACTGATATAATACTGATACTGATATTAATACTGATTAATACTGCTACAGTACAGATTCATTGATATAACGCTGATTATTAATACTGATACAATATTGATTAAATGGGAATGATTTTGTACAAGTTGGTAAATAAATCCCCGAAATAATACATTACAGAGACTCAAGATATTGCTAATTAAAATATCACAGATCAATGTTCTACTGTTACATTACTGATGCAAATATAACTGATACACTACTGATACAAGGCTGATATAATACTGATACAATATTTTACTGAAGTTTGCAGCATTCATTATTTTAATTAACCAAATTATTTTTAGTCTGAACTTTCCTATCGATATCTCAAAGTTTCAGTTGCTGCCCGAATTTAGCGCAAGCGAGATATTTATGCAAATCGCATATATCTGTTAGCAGTTTAAAAGGCAGGAGTTAACGAGGGGAAAGACAGAGCCTTGGATTTATCGCCGTAAGGCTGTGCGCGGAAAGATTTCCTCTGTCTACTGAAAGTTCGCCTTCATAGGCATTTGCAATTACCAGTGTTGGCTAGTGAAATTCGCATTATTGCATTTCACTAAGAGTTAAGCTTCCCTCGCCGTCCTACTTAACCTAAGTTAGGGAATTGAAATTTGTTAACACACTTTATTTTCATATTATTTTAGTTCAGCCCAAGTAGTGGCTTACTCTCAAATTTGGAGAGTTGTATTTATTGGAATTAAAGGGTCACTTTTAAACCCTCCTTCTGACTTTGTAGTTCTTCAACACTAAAGGACATAGCCTAGATTTGCTCACTGTCCTCCACATAGGGTTTCACAGCTTATGCTCACGAAGAAAGTCAAGAGATTGAAGGAGAAACCTTATACTGGCGCCCGAACAGCTAAAATGATGGAAGGAAGTTGGAATATGCCAAGTACATCCCAAAATCCAGCTGCAATGCCTGATGGATTTGGATTCATAGTGGAAACCATCAGAGCAGCCATGAAGCCGGCAGTAGTTTTTGATGCCAGAGGACCTGTGAACACATTCCTGGAAAAGTTAGAAGCGCATTTTTTGCTATATCCAGTTCCGGAACATCAGAAGGTCATATTAGCGACAGGAGCATTGAGGGGCCAAGCAGCGAACTGGTATAAGTGCATCGGAAAATGTCTGCTGGGAGAACCAGGAACGCCGACTTACACGTACGAGAATTTTAAACTAGCAATTTTGAGAGCGTTTCCTGTGGTTAAAGACCGTGCGAAACTCGAAGCTGAGTTGTTTAGCAAGTACCAACAGCGGGTGGACGAACTATCGGAATTTATTTTGAGAAAAATACAAGTCTTTAAATTATTGTATGGCACGAGGCCGGACCCGGAGATTATCCAGATAATCCTGCCCAGATTGTTACCATCTATACAAGATTTCATGGAGCTAAGAAATCCCGTGACGCTGGACAAGCTGTTTGAACTCGCCGTGCAATTCGAGAGCCGGCGAGCGGCCGAAAATCAACGGAGACAATCGTATGAACAGCGGCTGCAGGGGAACCAGAATGCCGAAGGAAGAAACAGACGATGGCCGAGAACTACTGGTACCAGTCAAAATGCGAGCGGTCAACCGCGCCAAGTACAGCGCCAACAAAATAATTCCAACTACGGAAGAAAATCATTCTCCCCAGGCAGAAGCCAGCAACAGAAGAAAACACCCGCAAAGCATTTAAACTACTAAGGAATATTGCGGGGAAGGGGGTGCAATGTTCCGAGGAGAAGAAAAATCCCTCTGAAGTACAGCTAAATACGGTCATGGTGAGAAACATTGAATTACCGAGACTGCAGTTACTAATTAACAACGTACCCGCTACAGCTCTGTTGGATACCGGCGCTCAAGGAAGCTGTTTGGCAGAAGAGTTTTTTAAGAAGCACTTTCGTAGATATCGTCTGCATAGCGTGGAAGGAATGAAGGTGGTAGCAGCCCAAGGAAAAACGTGTCAATGCATGGGAAAAATCGAGCTGTACATCAAAATCGGCGAAGAACAAAAAAAAATTATGTTTCTTGTAGTGAAGAACCTCCAAGCATCGGTTATTTTAGGAACAGATTTCTTTGCAGCTGTGGATGCGAAAATCGATTTTGAAAACTCCACCTTGCAAGTAACCATGGACCCAGTTAAAAAGAAATCAACACCTCCCCCTGAAGTGGATTTAAGCCATCTAACGCCCGAAGAACAGGACAAGTTTCGGGAGTTGGTAAGTAATTTCGCTGATTTATTTGATGATATTCCAGGATTCACCCAGATCGTAGCACACGAAATTAAATTAACTACGGATGAACCTATACGTCAGCGTCCTTACAAGTACGACAAAGTTAAGGAGGAAATAATAAAATACCATATTGATGAAATGTTAAGAAACAAAATAATAACTCCTATTTCTAGTGCATATGCGAGTCCGGTTGTTTTATGTAAGAAAAATAATGATTTGCCGTTAACTGATCCATTAAGGTACAGGTTCGCTATTGACTACAGAAAGCTTAATAGTATAACAAAATTTCCAACTTACCCACTTCCGGTAATTGATGAAATTCTAAGAAGTATTAAATCGACAAAATACATAACCACCCTAGATTTGACATCCGGATATTTTCAGATAAGCATAAAGCCGGAAGATGTTCACAAAACAGCATTCATAACAAAATACGGTACATATGGCTTTTTGCGTATGCCTTTTGGATTGTCGGGAGCCCCGGCCACGTTTCAGAGGTGCATGGACAAAATTTTAAGGCCGGTAATAGGAAAAAGTACATTTATTTATCTTGACGATATAATTGTTACTTCAGAATCGCTGGAAGAACATATTAAAGACCTTCGAGAAGTCTTTACTCTTTTGAAAGATGCAGGACTTAAAGTGAACATTAAGAAATGTAAATTCGCGGCAAAAGAACTCAAATATTTAGGGTACAAAATTTCTCAAAGGGGGATCGAAACAGATAAATCTAAAGTTATAGCAGTGAAAAATTACCCAATTCCGAATACAGCCAAAAAGTTAGCGACTTTCTTGGGTATGTGCTCATATTATAGAATTTTTATTAAAAATTTCGCAGAAATTGCTGAACCATTGTTAAAGTTGAGAAGGAAAAGAGTTCGTTTTGCGTGGTCTTCAGAAGCAAACGCCGCGTTTGAGAAGTTAAAAGAATCTTTAATTAATGCACCGGTTCTAAAGTTCCCAGAGAAAGACAAGGGTCTAGAAATTTATGCAGACGCATCAGATTACGCAATCGGAGCCGTGTTAACACAAAATAGAAAAGCGATTGCCTTTTTTAGTCGTACATTGAATGATACGCAAAGAAATTATTCGGCAACGGAGCGTGAAACTTTAGCAGTGCTCGCAGCTGTTCAAAAATTTTGTGTATATTTTGGGAGTTCTCCCGTAACAGTATATTCAGATCATGCGGCAGTTACCAGATTATTTTCAGGAAAGAATCTTTCGCCACGCTTAATTCGGTGGACCCTAAAGTTGCAAGAATTTAATCTCATTATCAAACACACACCGGGAAAAGACAATGTAGTGGCCGACGCATTATCTAGAATAAAGTTAGACGAGAACGGCGAGAAAGTAAAAATAGCGATGCTTCAGGCAAAGGTCATTGACTCTCGAGAGACTGTAATAGAAGAAATTGCTAGGGATCCCGAATTCGGAAATATTTATAATTATTTAAAAGACCCAGATAACTTCCAGCATATAGACATTAATGCAATACGAAGCAGAGCACAGAACTATGAAATCATTGATGGTCTCTTATTTTATACTAAAGTTACGAATCAAAATAGTGAATACAGACCAGTCATCCCGGCCAAATTAATTTTAAGTATCTTGCAAGAGCTCCACGATTCGCCTGTCTCGGGCCATTTTGGAATTAGAAAAACAATACAACGCGTACGCGAGGCGGTATATTTTCCGCAATTACAAAAGATAGTTAAAAATTACTGCCAGACTTGTCACACGTGTCAGATAAATAATGACGTAAATTTCCGCCCGGCCGGGTTATTAACTAGTATTGAGTCTAGGTTCCCCAATGAAATAATTGGTATTGACCTCTTAGGCCCCTACCCCAGGAGTCATGTAAATAAGGCACGATTTTTATTAGTCATTGTGGATCATTTCAGTAAATGGGTTGAGTTGATACCACTTAAGCGGGCTTCAGCAAAAGTCGTTGCAGATTCGTTTTTGAACAAATATATTTTAAGATATGGATGTCCAGCGAGGGTGATTAGCGATAATGGTCCCCAGTTTGTAAGCAGTACATTTAAAATGATGTGTGACAAGTTGGGCATTAAGCATATGAAAATGGTACCCTACCGCCCACAATCAAATATAGCGGAACGGGTAAATAAGAATATTGTAAAATTGATTAGAAATTATGTGCAAAAGCACCATTCTAACTGGGATGACTGCGTCGAAGAATTTGCATTCGCCCTCAGAACGGCTAAGCACGAGACAACGAAGAAATCCCCCGCCGAATTGTTTTTGGGCAGGAAGATAATGACCCCCTTAGATAAATTATTTTATGTGAAAGATAGAGCGCCGGAATTTCAAATGGGTGAAATAGAAAAAATGTTGAAGGAGGCAGAAAAGTGCTCCCGGGAAGCGCAAAAGAAACAAAAGATTTACTACGATTCAAAAAGAAGAACCGTAGAATATAAAGTGGGGGAGGAGGTGTTGAAACAAGCCCACGCACTTTCATGCGCAGCAAAAGATAAGGTCGCAAAATTTTGCCCAAGATGGCATGGTCCTTTTGAAATTACAAGAATAGTTGAATGCCGTGCATATTTAAAGAATGAGAAGGGCGAAGAGACTGTGGCAAATTTCGATCAAATTAAACATTATTATCGAAGAGCTAATAATAATATCTTGAAAGACATTTTACAGGGTCCAGCCTCACAGAATTTTTCTAAGATTCAAGAGCCCCAACCAGGTCCCTCAACAACAAAAGAACCCAGTTTGAAAAGGAGGTTATCAGAAGAGAGGAAGCCGCAGCCGAAGAAAAGACCACCCCAGAAAGAAAAACGAAAAAACGCTAAGCAACAGTCTCAGCGACCAAAGCGTTTGAGGAAGGAACATCCAAATGAAAACACTATGAAAGCACCACCACTACGGAGGGAACAGAACCTCGAGAAGCGAGCCGCCGAAGGTGCAAACCCACAACGAAGGAGCCTACGAGTGCAGGAGAAGGAACGAGCCAGTCTGGAGAGGGGGCAAGGAATTCAGCACAAACGGAAAGCGCCACCCACCATTCGTCCCAACAAGGTATTTCTGGAGGAAAGAAGATCGACCAAAGGAAAGGCGGCCCCAGAGTTTCAATCTAGGAGTAATAAACAAAGAGTCGCCCAAACTACAGTATATCCAACCTTTCAGGAATGGACAAAAAAACGCCTAAAAGACTGGCAGAAAGATAAGTAGATTCTTTATTTTCTTTTTAAATTCACACAGTTATGTTTCTGATTTAAGTGCAAGTTGCAGATTTAAAAGGGAAGTTACCCGAGTCAAAGGCCGGTTGGCGAAAGCGTAAAGGACACGCTTGAAGGAACAACTTAATTATGCAGCGGAAGAAATTCGAGAGTTCAGTTGAAAAACTGTGAGACTTCGTGAAATGTTCTTTGTAATCCAGAACATGGGATTCATCGATTTTAGTCAAAAGACTCTCTGTAAATAGGAAATTGAATTGTGTTAATTAAAAGCAACTAGTACGTAAGTTGTATAGCAAAACTGTTGTATTATATTTTTCTATGTATAAATAATGAATGCATTTAATGTAAAACTGTTTTCTATGTAATGCATGATTTGTTGTAAGCCTTAAGCACTGGTTTTGTTTATATCGAATATTTTGGAAAAGCGTAAAGGATACGCAAGTTAAAATTAAAATGTAATGTAAAAGCGTAAAGCGCGCTAAATTAGAAAGTGAATATATAAGTGTTATTTAACGCAATGAGCATTTAAAGAAAATTTGAATTGAAGATTGAAAGAATGAATTATATGTATGAAATGCAATTGAAATGTTTGAATGTTGTACGTAGTGTTCTCTGGTTTCACACAAAAGTTTAAAGTTCATTTCATGTTAGAACCTCAGGGCATTTCAGATTTGTTTTAGGGGAGGTCTGAGGTCTTGAAAGTCGAAGAATTAACCCCAATAGAATTGAAGTCAGGTGGTAGTTGTGAACACTTGACAAAGTAAAACTGCGTGTTTTTCACAAACACTACATTTGGCCAGAGAACAAGGGGGAAGTTTTAAAAATGAATGAGTGTAAAATGAATGCGTTTGGCGAAAAGCGCTAATAGAAATTAAAAAACGCGAATACCTAAAGCGCGAATAAAAGTCATTACGGAAAGCATCAGAGGAAGGGAATGTTGTACTTTTCAGGTGAAATGTACTTATAACATGAAATTAAAATTTATTTCCTTCCAGATTGGAAGGAACCAGATAGTATCAGTCAAGCCAAATTCCTGATGGATCTTTTTGATGTGAAGAAGGAAAAAGATATTCTATGTTAAAATATCTAAGACACAAACAGAGATTTAAACTAAATTTAAAACTTACAATTGTAAAGGATGGCGAATAGGAAGGAAAATTTAGATTTAGAATTTAGCATCTTCACTAAAAGCCGATTTTAGGCTACTTAGTTTCAGACTACTAAATTCTGGGAGCAACTATGTAGCATTCATTATTTTAATTAACCAAATTATTTTTAGTTTGAACTTTCCTATCGATATCTCAAAGTTTCAGTTGCTGCCCGAATTTAGCGCGAGCGAGATATTTATGCAAATCGCATATATCTGTTAGCAGTTTAAAAGGCAGGAGTTAACGAGGGGAAAGACAGAGCCTTGGATTTATCGCCGTAAGGCTGTGCGCGCAAAGATTTCCTCTGTCTACTGAAAGTTCGCCTTCATAGGCATTTGCAATTACCAGTGTTGGCTAGTGAAATTCGCATTATTGCATTTCACTAAGAGTTAAGCTTCCCTCGCCGTCCTACTTAACCTAAGTTAGGGAATTGAAATTTGTTAACACACTTTATTTTCATATTATTTTAGTTCAGCCCAAGTAGTGGCTTACTCTCAAATTTGGAGAGTTGTATTTATTGGAATTAAAGGGTCATTTTTAAACCCTCCTTCTGACTTTGTAGTTCTTCAACACTAAAGGACATAGCCTAGATTTGCTCACTGTCCTCCACATAGGGTTTCACAGCTTATGCTAACGAAGAAAGTCAAGAGATTGAAGGAGAAACCTTATAAAGTAAGACTGTTATATTGCTCATACAATATGCACATACAATACTTTACTAAAATTAATACTCATACAATACTTCATTCTTGAGGAAGGGTTTTAAATTAAATTCATATCTCAAAATGTTTCGTTCTAGACGTTCTAAGCTCCTACGATTGAAAGAATCTGACGCTGTCGCTGACTGCCGTGCCAAAAGGCCGGGTTCGAATTCCGGAGAAGATATGGATGTTTGTTAATGTATACTATCCGTGACGTATGGGGGCACTCTAAATATGCGGTGAACCGGAAGTCTTCTCGAGAGGTTGTGGTAGAGTAAGAGAGTGGTGTAAGAACCTCGCATCCGTCGCTCCCGGGGTGCTCTCATTCAAAATTTGGGGCGGAACTCAGCTAAATCGCAGTGTCACCTGTATGGTGCTCAAAGCTGTTGTCATCGACAGGCGTAAACTTGCTCTCCTTGCCAGGAGGAATTTCGTGGGCTTGGGCTGACTATTGGTCAGACAAGTAAGTATTAGAAGCAACAGAAATTTACGCATGGTATAGCAGAGCTTATGGCCTAAAAGAGATTTTCTTACAAACTCCCTTGGCTGTCAATGTGTTGAATACATTTGGAATGTTTACTGCTGCGTTTGCGCGGAACGATAAACGATCCGAAGACTTGTGCTGCCATTTTGACACATTAAAGACTTAAATGGGCATTTTGTTGTGAATTAACGTACATAATCCTAAGAAAAAATATCGAAAGGCAAATTGTAAAGGAACTAAACTATTTGAACTAAACATGGTGTTTAAAATGATTGCATGAGCTTGAAACTCAGAGATTTTCTTCGTATTTTTTCTGCTGTTGAAGCAAATGTACTCTGATTCCTGGCAACATTTGGATTTAAATTCTACATAAATGTTGATAAAAAAATTAAGATAAATGCTCCGTTGAGATTTAGGAAACAAAACTACTGAGATAAATTTAACAAATCCTTTACAGCTTAATTTAATAGTTACCGTGATAAAATATTTAAATCTTCTTTTGCAACCTACTACAGCGATAAATGGAACTTTTCGTGGGTCTATCCTTCGTAGGAAAAGAAAAGACTTAAGCTAGATTGTTACAAATTCAAGCTACTTTAATATACAAAATATTACATAGAAAGCATTTTAATAAATAATCTTATGTAATATCCTTTAAATTTCTAAACACTCTTCGATCACATTTAAAATCGCGTTTTCTCAGAATAATGCGCACTATTATTAGAACAAAGTTTAGCAAAAAAGTACACTGCGGGGGGGGGAAGAAGTAGAACAGTTCTATATCTCCCGCTCCACTGGCCGATTGACGAAATTCAACTTGCGTTTCTCATGTCTCGAAAGCGGGACTTGGGATTTGTATTAGATTTATATATAACATTGTTCTAATATAGGTATTTTGGCACAAAATCGGACATTTTCTGAAATGACATATCAATTTGCTACCATATTTCGATTCTACGACTCAAATTATGGGAAAAATCGCACGAGTAATTTTTAAAATATAAGCTTCTCCATGTTAACTGAATTTGGTATATATTTTTTAATTAAGCTATTTTTTTATTAAACTTATTTGATTCTTCCCTTCATATTTCGAAATTTAGGTTCATTTTAAATAAAATTCGCCTATTTTTTGTGATTTATTTCTAAAATTTGTATTTTTAAATAAATTTTATAAATTTTTTGAAAAAAAATTTTGAATTATAGTCTATAAAATTTTTGAAAGCGTCTTAACGTAGATGTATTTCTAAGCATACCTGCAAAAATTAGAGATTTTTTATTGAACATTTCGTGTGACATACGTGAATTTACATTTTGGCGCGTTTTAAAATTTCGCGTATTTATTAGAAGCGATGATAACGAAAATGTGGTTTACGGACTTTGTTAAAATTATTTGAAAGTATGAACAATGACTTTTTTCAGCTCGTGGACATTGGAAAAAAGGAAAGGAAAATAGATCGCTATAAATTAAGAAACTCGTCCAGTGAATTATTCCTGGCGAAAACTGAAAAAACAATGCGCCAACACAAATTTTTCCTTAAATATCTCACTGAAAATTACAAAAGCATAATCTGAGTACTAGACTCGAAATATAGAAAAAAAATTGGCATGTTATTTCAGAAAAAGTCCGATTTTGTGTCAAAATATCTATGTTAGGATAATGCTGTATATAGATCTAATATATATCCTAAGTGACGCTTTCGAGACATGAAAAACGCAATTTGAATTTCGTCAATCAGCCCAGTAGAGCGGGAGATATAGAACTGTCGTTTTTTTTCTTTTTTTTTCGAGCAGTGTAAAAACATTTAGTTTCAAGTGTTAGAAAAACAGCTTTTACAAGAAAGCCGGTTGCTCTGTTATGTAAACCGTATTCTGTACATAAGCTCATTTTATTGTTTAAAGTTATGATTTTATATGGCTTATTTAACTATGGCAAATCACACTAAGGATCTTTGCCTAAAGGAATAGATTCCTTCGCGGAAGACTTTCAAAGGAAGACTGGCTCGTATAGTCGTTACACATGGAGAAACTACAAAAAAGCCCCTACAGCTAGGTTCGCCTGGAACCGAACGCAAGTCGAACTACCAGTGTTCAGCGACTTTACCGCTCTGCAGATAGTAGGCTGTTTAAATTATGACTTATGTAATAGTCCTAAGTTACTTCATTAACAGTGATTGTGCTCTAAAAGATTTAAGGATTACGAACAGTTATTTGATGTATGCGTTTTCTTTGTTCAGAAATAGCAAACATATTTAAATTTCGTTAGGGAAGCACCTAATTACCCCAAAGGGCGTTAGCCCAGAAGAGCTATTCATTTCGTTTTGGCATTTTACATTGGTTCACTATAAACGTTGATTCACTCTTCAAATTGTTGTCACCAAATACTGAAGCTCTGTACTATATTTAAAGAAATTAAATAATGAAGAGTCTGCAGAAATGTATGTATGTATGCTTCTCGCATTGTGATAAAACAACTTTACCTAAAGTCATCGAATTTTGATGCTAATTGACGATAGAGGTCTCAGTGAGTTGATCGGAATGAAACTCGTTTTTTGTTGTTCAGTTAATTGACTTTGTTTAAAGCTTCAGAACACTTTTCACTTGACAAGTTCTGTTTGGAGCTTTAAATTAAAGAAAGATTAACTTTGTTTTTCACTGTTTTTGTCTTTTCAACTTTATTTACTTCTTCTGTTCCAAATGTATTTAATAAAATTTCCAAGTTCATAAAAATGGGAAGAGGTAGGGGATCATGGTTCTTACAGTCCTTAAGTAATTCTCTCATATATTTCATTTTCCATATATATATATACACACACGTTTGGTGAAGCCGACTGGAACCAACAAGGGAGGTACATGCTATAGCACTCCCATGTACCAAATTTCAACATTCCACTGCTAATCTTTTTTGAGTTTTGCGAGATACATACGTACATATAGATGAAAAAAAATCCCATCTGAATCAATTTTAAATCCATTTTATTATCCGTTTCGAAAAAATAGTGTTTATTCTGTCCCTAAGTACAGAAGTCACAAAAAAAAATGGCTCAGATGCACTCGAGAGCGATCAAAATTGATATTTTTGTTGAAATATGTTACCCGGAAAGTTTCGCAATTACAATACTTCCTTTACTCCGTGCAAGGAAGTAAAAAAGAAAAAGCATATGTGAAGATTTTTCTGCGATCCGGCTAGCGTAATTTTATAAAAATATTTAGTATTCCTTTCACAGATCTCATGGTTTAAATACACTTTATTTTAAATCAATCAGATTAAAAAGTAGAAAAAATTATTCTTTAAATAGCTTGATTTTTTTAATCATTAAAAGACAGATTAAATTTGAAAGTTAAATATCTTACGCTTTGAAGAATGGCAGCACGTTGACGCGTGGAAGCTAAAAGTATTTTCTTTCAGAGGGTGGCAATAGATTGCTTTTTAATAGACATGTGTGATGATTAAAAACAAATGATAAATCTTTTTCATCTTTGCGAATGGCAATAGCTTGGTGAGCTCTAGATATAGTTCGACCGTCTCAAACGCAACCTTGGCTGGCATTCTGCCAATACACATAGACTCGTCCAAAAGGGATGTTATTACTTGTTGCGCCGTGAAAGGTCACGTGATGACCCCCGGAAAAAGATAATTTATATGCTCAAGGGAAAGAAAGTCCGCATCCTCCCATCCTATTTTGAGAATAATTCAGTCCGAATGGCGCAGCGTGTTTGCGCCCATGGTCGCGGATGAGGCGGTCGAACTATAAAAATATTTTATTTCGAACAGTCTCGTCCACTGTTTGCCCTTAAATCGTTGAGTTTGTTAATTAAAAATTTATAACTATTTTACAGAATATGATACGCATAAAAAAGTTCAAAATTCATCTAGCTCTTTAATTAAAATGTAATTAAGTTGCTAAAAAATGTGATATAAAGAAACAAATTCAAAACTACGTTCAAAGTTTGGTGTCTGTAGAATCGCCGTTTCTTCACAGTACGAAAAACATAAACATACACACAGTAATACAGATTATTTATCATTTAATTATATAGATAATAGACATCTTTTATCGCTACATTTATGAACATCATATACAATTAAAACATCTAATAATATACATGTTTCAAACATCTAATATTGCTATATTTTTAGATAAACTCAAGGTCAATATAAATAAAATATTTACTATTTCGAAACTATGTGTTAGTTTTAAAGACAATATTTGTGTTGAAATGTTCTGTTTTCAATTAAAATTTCTTATAATATATTTTTCCTTCTAACCTAAACCAGAATTTGTTGTTTTCTTTAATAGCTGGCGGAAATTTATGTTTTGAAAAATGTTATTTTTTAAATAATCTTAAATAAATAAATGAAAGTATAAAAACACTAAAAAATCCTTTAATTTATGCCCTAAGAAACAAACAATTTATTCTAGGTTTTTGTTTTTTACATTTTTGATTTTATCGATCTAAACAATTTGCTTTTTAACTTCCATAACTTCCACATTTATAAAAGTAGCAATACTTTCTTAACAAGCTCAGTTAACTGACAGAACGGCAGATAAAGTGCCGCAAAATCATTGACATTTTAAAAATGTAAATCTAAATTAACGCGACACAAATTTTCAAAGACATCTCTAAATTGAATTATTCATATCAAAGGAGAAGCTTAAAACCCCGTCTTCGGATGAATTTAATTCAAATTTTAATTTTCATAATGAAATTGAAAAAATATTACTTTAACATAAGCGCTTTTTTCACCACATTATAGAAACATTTTTATTTACGTAAATTTTATCAAAAATAATTATATTTGTTTTTTAAAAAACACAACTTATGTTGAATTATTTTAGGAATCCTTGCTTATTTTCAACGAGATAGTAAACATTTTGAATTCAGTTTTCATGAAGCTTTCTTTAGGTTTTTTACATTGACTCAACTTCTTAGCTTATTTCTAATGCAATGTTAAGTTCCAACAACAGAAGCGGTTCTAAATATACTACAGCTCCTCGAGTATTTCTTCCTTTTTACTTTCTTTTACGAAGTATTATAATACCGAAAAATATCGTGCATCACTTTTCAAAGGAAATATCCATTTTGACCGCTTCCGAATCAAATTTAACTATTTGTTTTCCGTGACGTCTGCACGTACAGACAGAATAAAGGACTCCTTTTCCCGAAACCGATTGCAAATGGATTTAAAATGGATTAAAAATAGAATTTTTCGTGAGTTTTGTCCGTATATGTGTATGTATCTCCCATAACTCAAAAACGACTGGCCGTACTACGTCAAAATTTTGTATATGGAAATCATATAACATCTAGCTGCGCACCTGTAGTCAAGAATTTTGCGCATTGAGCTGCAAAATTTAAAAATATTTGTAAAGAAGAGGAAGGTTCTAAAAGCTATTGCTTAAAAGTACATTTGATACTGTAGTTACAGTGTAAAAAAATTATCATCCCTTTTTAGTTTTAAAGTTTGTCTCGTTTTGTATTTTTTACATTTTTTTCGTTTACTTTTACTTTTTTAGTATTGTATTATTGTTTATTCATGGTGTAATTTCTTTTGCTCTGTAACTACAGTATCAAATGTACTTTTAAGCAATAGCTTTTAGAACCTTCCTCTTCTTTACAAATATATATATATACACTGCTTGACATTGAAAATGCAACACCAAGAAGGAGTGGTCAGAAAGTGATGAAATTTGGAAAAAAGACAGAGACAGCAAGCAGCAATATCTTTATTTCAAAATGATAGTCAGAATACAGAGCGAGAACGGCGTCGGCTCAGTAGGATGTAGGACCACAGCGGACAGCGATGCACGAAGAAACACGTCTAGACATAGAGTCAATAAGAATGCGGATGGTGTCCTGAGGGATGGCTCTCCATTCCCTTTCAACCATTTGCTACAGTTCATCTTCTGAACAAGGCAGGGGCAGAGTCTGCAAGCAACGTCCAATCACATCCCACACATGTTCGATTGGTGACACGTCAGGAGTGTACGGTGGCCAGGGAAGCATCTGTATACCTTGCAGAGCATGTTGGCAGGTGCGAGCACTGTGTGGTCGGGCGCTATGCTGCTGAAAAATTGCATTAGGCAGCACTTGAAGGTACGGGATTGCCACCGACCGCAGAACATTATCCAAGTATCGTTCGGCCGTCATAGTACTCTGAATACAAACTAGAGGTGACCTGGAATCGTAGGCAATAGCGCCCCAAACAATTATGTCCCGTTGTCGCGCTGTGGGGCGTTCCACAGCTACTGTCGGATTAGATATGCCTACACGTCGACGCCACACACGTATGCGGCGACTGTCACTGGATAAAGAGAAGCGTGACTCATCTGAGAACACGACGTTTCACCATTCTGTCATCCACATCGCTCCAGTCCGGCACCATTCTAAACTTTGGCGCCTATGCTGTGGGGTCAATGACAGTCTTCTTAACGGACGACGTGAGTGCAGACCACGTTCAAACAATTGACGGGAAACGGTTCTCGTCGACACGGGAACATCCAGGGTATCTTGCACATGCTGCAGAATCGCGTTACAAGTGACTTGCGAGACTTGCGGGATCGGCGGATGCGTCGATCCACGCGTGCTGACGTCACTCTGGCTGCACTTGCACCGCTCCTTCTTCCCACATTCCCTTGTTCCAACCATGTTCACCATAGCCAATGCACCGTGCTCGCATCCATGTGGGTATCAGCTGCGATTTGACGTAAGGACCAACCCGCCCTTCTCAGTCCGATCACCCTACCCATCGCAAAATTGTCTCTCTGCTGCAAGTGCCTTCGTTGACGGCGGTATGGCATTCTCTTCTATTACGCGTATCCTTCGGGACAAAAACCACCTTTCTTCGATAATTCGTCTGGCAGAAATAACGACACGAATATTGCCCATTCTGCACGTTCCTTCCCTTATATCTTACTTCACATGGGTCGGAGAGCTGCGTATTTCACATCATTCGCATAACTCAGAGAGGTGCGTCTACTCTAATATTTGCATAAATTTGTGACCACTCCTTCTTTGTGTTGCATTTTCAGTGTCGAGCAGTGTATTATTACTACACTGTATTTATGTTATTATTTATTGCTATTATTTATTGTTGTATCATAATTATATTATTGACTAGCTGACCTGTGCGATTGATATAAATAATGTGTGATCATTATGATTTAAATTAACTATGCACGGTTAAAACAGTATGTAATAATTAACTGTCATATATTTGTTAAGTCATTCTAGGAAACACATTTGTTGAACATAAACTGTTAATCAGCATTATGTCGATAGTTTGCGTTATAAATTAGTACTTAGAAAATGTGACTGTTAGTTATTACTTTAAAAGAAATTTGGATTTTCTTTGAATGTCAATGTTCCCAGTAACACATATTATTTTTTAATAATTAAATTAAAAAGAACTCAGAGAATACATCCTACAAATTAAATAGTTTTTAATTAAGTAATAAAAAGATTTCAAATCAACATATTTTGCAACAAATGACAGATATCTACAGTTTGGACAAAACCAATATTTGAATGGTGGATAAATTACAATAATTTGACAAGTCCAGTTATACCAATTAAGGCAGAAATCATACTGAATACAAGTATATTCTAAATCTTCTAAACAGTCACAGCATTTCCATCCCATGCAAATGATTGCATTTTTTAATTGCTCAATTATCAGGAAAGCATCTGGTTTAAAAACTTTCGAATAGATTCAATGTTTACTATTTTATCTCTCATACATTGCATATGTACAATTTGTGGAATTATAGTACATACTTCACCCTCTTCAAGTAATTTGTCAGAAGCTGCTCCTTTGGCAACTCTTAAATCTACAAAATAATTCAGTTCAATCTCAGATTTTTCCTTATCCTTTTTGTTTTCAAATGTATCATCTGGCACACGCACAAATTAAGGTTTTTTTTTATCCGCCCTCGGTTAGCGTCTGTCGGTGCGATTAGCCACTGCGGCTATTTATAGTAGCGGTTATATAACAGACTAAAGAGTTCTGTAAAGTACTGGTCTAGGGGTCAGATCTTGAAATCATCGCGGAAAGTTAATTAGAGGTTGCTGTTCGCATAGAGCATAGCCATCGTGTTTTTTATATTTTACACATATATATGTGTGTTCTCAGACTAGTAGGTTATGCAAATTAGGATTCTGTTATTAGTTATGCAAATTAGAATTTAAAGGGCTTGAAAGAGTTTATACCCAGATAATTAAATGTACACTGGTGTGCAAAAATTAAGGACGAAATCGAAAAATTAGCATATCAGCTGAACGAAGAGGCAGAACGGACAGAAAGATCAATCAGGAGATTAAGTAAGGTGATGTACGGTAGCACATGCGCAGATATGCAGGTAGACGTAATGGGGGATGTCTGAGTA
>KK121723.1:379603-410113 GCA_000611955.2 Stegodyphus mimosarum | reverse complement strand
ATATATATATATAAATTAAGCAAGATATTTATACATCTTGCTTAATTTATTTCGTAAAGCTTTGTTTCTCTGCGAGCTGTAGGAATGTATTTTTTTAAGTCCGTAACTGTTACTTGAAAACAAGTTTCATTGATTCTCTTACACGTCGTCTAGTGTTCTTCTGAATCACTTATTTCTTCCAGGAGCAATGAAGTGTATTACATTAGCAGTTCTAGGGAGCTAAATTTCTTGCTTTACTTTCGAGAAGGAACTTAATGTAATTCCAGG
This sequence comes from Stegodyphus mimosarum, assembly GCA_000611955.2. Taxonomy (NCBI): domain Eukaryota; kingdom Metazoa; phylum Arthropoda; class Arachnida; order Araneae; family Eresidae; genus Stegodyphus; species Stegodyphus mimosarum. The sequence continues at coordinate 409,846 of KK121723.1, read as the reverse complement.
AGTTTCGCAGTAGTCGATGGGGGAGGGGGGTTAACGATGTTAGATCAAAACTGGACTTCCCAATTATATCCTGCAGTGAGTAGCGCGTGGTGCCGCTAGAAAGGCAGACGATAACATGGCGCAAAACCCTGAAAACAACGACAGAAATCAGTATACTGTATCTTCTCTCCTATTTTTTATTCTAGCGATTTGGTGCCATGCTGTGAAAAGGTTAAAAATATTCGCATAATTTCCCCCACTCTTTGTTATACAGGGTGGTTATAATTAAACTGACCGTATTCAGACTCCTGTATAACCTGTTCTGCCTATCGGATTTTGATGAAACTTGATATACACGTTATATGGACTATGGGAAAAGATTTCTGCAATAAAAAAAGAGTTCAAATTTTGACCACCAGATGGCAATTTTCAAAAATGCTGTATGCAAATTAGTCAAACCTATAAACAGACTTGCAGTCAGTGCCAGAAAATCATTCTGTGTGCGTTTGCCGTCGTTAAGTATGCCGTTATAAAAGAAAGATAGAGCTTTACTGGTAAAACTGTTTTATCAGAACGACAGCAATAGCTTAGATGGATTGTTGAATATCTCGTTCAACAAAGGGATTCCGAAAAGAGCCCATGTAGAAGAATGGTTTAAAGAAGATGATCATGAAATTTTTTTATTGTAGAAATCGTTTCCCCATTGTTCATATAACATATATACGAAATTTCATCAAAATTCAATTAATAGAACAGGTTCTCGAGGGGTCTGAATAGGGTTACTTTAATTATAATCACCCTGTACATACAGGACCATCAGCAGCCGAGCGGTAAAGTCGCTGAACACTGATAGTTCAGACCTGGTTCGATTCCAAGGGAACGGGCTGGCTGTACGGTCGTTTTCGTGGTTTTCGCCATGTGTAACGTGCATAGGAGTTAGTCTCCCTTAGAAAATCCTCCATGAAGGCGGACTTGTTATGGGGCATACCAGAGGCTCAGCGCTAAAGTCGCTGAACACTTGTAGTACGGTCCGGGTTCGAATCTCTACGAACGAGTTGGCTACATGGGCTTTTACGTGGTTTTCCCCATGAAACTAAGCAGTTTTGCTTAGAATTCAGCATGCGTAAACTACGCAGTTTTCTTTAGAATGTCCTCCTCGAAGGCATTATTTCCCTTATTCAGACAGTCCTAGAGTGCTTTGCTATAATCAAATAAATTAAACCAAACAATCAAATCATTTTAATAAAGTGCTAAGCCACATTTTATGTTATTACAGGTTATACGTTATACAGAAATTTAAAGATTCATCTTGGCGCATTTTTTCAGTTTTATCCAGGAATAATTTACTCGGCGAACTTCTTAATTTATAGCAACCTGATTTTCCTTCCCTTTTTTGCATTGCAGACAAGCGGAAAAAAAGTCACCCTTCATACTTTCAAAGAAATTCGACAAAGTGCATAAACCACATTTGGAAATTAGCTCAAAACAAAGATGCCAAATTTCAAAACGCCGCTATATATAAATTCCTGCATATTTTAGCTAGATGTGAATAAAAAACTCTATTTTTTTGCAGGTGCGCCATCTACTTTTAGATGATGGCAAAAATTTTATAAACCATAAATCAAAATTTTTTTTCGAAAAGTTTATAAAAATTAGTACAAAATACAAACTTTAAAAATAAATCAGAAAATATCTGCGAATTGTATTTGGACTGAACATAAATTTGGAACTGTGGAAAAAAGGAATTGAGTAAGTTTAAGAGAAAAAAAAAGATATTAATAAACATACACCAAATTCAAATAACATTTGAAGAGCTAATTTTTTAAAATCTACTCACGCAATTTTTACAGAACGTGGCACTGTGGTATAACTTGAGTCTCTGAATCGAAATATGGACAAAAATCGCTATCTCATTTCAGGAAGAGTCCGATTTTATATCAGAATACATATGTTAGAATAACGCTATATATAAATGTAATATATATCCTAAGTCGCGCTTTCGACAAATGAAAAACGCAAATTATATTGCATCAATAAGCCCAGTAGAACGGGACATATAGAACTGTCCCTTTCTTTATTTCTTTTTTTTCCTTCCCCCCCTCCTCTTTTTGTGTGTGTGTGTGTGTGCGTGCGTAGAATGTACATTGCGGGGAATGGGACAGTTCTATGTCTCCCGTTTTTCCCGTTTTACTGGGACGATTGACGAAATTACGTACCTTTACCGGTCGGCCGTGGGTGGGTCTCGAAAGCCTGATGAGTTAGACATTCTGGAAGCTGTTGCAGCAGAAAACAGGAAAATCCAATAAAGTTCTTGAAGTTTGAAAACCCGAAAGAAACTTTAGATTATTGTCAACAGGCAATTATATGAAATAAGAAGACATGTAAGAAATATTGATATCTGAAAACGATGACTTTAAAAATGCAAAAAGCGAAACAAAATTCCCAGTCGAAATTAGAATCAACGTCCATTGGAGGCTGTCTATTGATCCGATTTCATTTAAGAAGGTAATAAAAGAAAAGTAAGAAAGTAAATCCGAAATGGACACAGAGTCAAATAAAAAGAATATAAAAAAGTACTGAAACGTTTTTGCTGTTTCCGATTTGAAAGCATTAAAAAGACTTGTTACGTAATTCGATTGGAGAAAATGCAGTGAAGGCGGTCATATAACTAATTGTTATAAAAGCGTAGAAACACAGTTCAGCCATTTTGCTAATGCAATTACACAGTTCAGAGTTAAGAAAGGAGTAGAATATATAGGTATCGGCATTGATTTCTCTTCTTATATTAAACTTTACGAGAATTTAACTTTTAGCATACAAAAAAATAAACAATGTAAAAACTAAAAATGGGTTCTAATTTTAATACGTGAATATTTATCCAAAAAAAAATACATAAAACAATTCTTAAAGCTCACAGATTTTATATTATTCTATAATTTTAAAGCTCACAGATTTTATATTACGCCCGGAACGCATTTTTTTCGTTTACACACGTATACACGTTTCGAGAGCATTTGGGCTAATGTCCCTTTGTACTCAAAATATTTAAAAACAGCATACTTTAGAATTTCCGATAGACCTTCTTGTGTGCTGCGTATAAAAATGTTTTTTTTTTTTGGTAGAGTGTTTCCAATGTTCGCTTTGAAATCGTTGAGTTTGTTACTCAAATATTCTTTAGAATTTTACAAAATGTGAAATAGACAATACAACAAATTCCAAATTCGGGCTTCCAGGTGCCAAAATTCGGGTAGAGGACTAAGTTATTCAAAATTGGATGGCTGTAGGTGCCGTAGTTTCTTTACAATGCGAGGGATATGCATACATTCATGCAGATTCTTTATTACTTCATTTCTTTAAATATAATATAGGGCGATAATATTTGGTGGAAACAACTGAAAAGTGATACAGCCTTTTATAGCGATTCGATGCAAAATGCCTTTACGAGACTAATAATCCTTCTTGGATGACGGCTTTTTGGCTAAAACATTTCATATAGTAAAATTTGCTATCCAATTGGAAGTACAAATCTCTCAAACATAAGCTCTTTAAAGCTATCTAGCTGAAGTAAGGAACGAATGGAATTTTGTATTAGAAAAGGAGAAGAGGGAAAAAAAATTGCGTGTGGTATGGACGAACTCATTTGATTTGACAAGCAAGGTGAGAGTGAAAAATCTCTCTTCCCCTGTTGTCCCCATCGTGAAAAAGCGGTTAAATTTTTCTCTATCTGCATGCGTTGCATTTATAGTACCAGGTGGCAATGCCTTCTTTAACATTTGGCGCAGTTGTTTATTAAGGTATAGGCATTGTTACTAAAAATGCATAACAATATCTTTACACGAGCCATTTTGTAAAGTGAAGTTTTTAAATTATGTCATGATTTATTTCATTGATTTGTTTTGTTAACTTTACTGCTTATTGTAATGCTAAGTTTGAGTTATGCTGTAAAATAAAACAATAAAAAAATCCGAAAATTTTCTTATTTTATATTACGGGCAAAGGGACGTGTTTTTAACGTTTTGTGTGTTGCCTTTATTTACTAAATGTCCTAGTAATCCTGAAATTTAACAGAATTTTTAATATAAAATGTACAAGAAATCAAAAAATTATACTTTGAAAATGTATTTATCAGCTGTCTACTGCGTGCAATCAAGAAATGTTATAAAAGGGAAGGCCAATGAAGGATTTTTAGCCCAAAAGGCGTTAGACCAGAAGGACTATTAATTTCGAAACAGTATTTAGCATCGAATCACTTTAAATGCCCGAATCCCTTTTCAGAACTGTTGCCACCAATATTGTAAGGTTTTAGTTAAACTAACCAAGTTTATTTTAATTTAAATCTTTTCTATCTCCTCTCTGCTTCAACTTCCTGTCAGAAGAAGCGCGCGTTTTTAGCTTATGCTAATTTTTGAAGTTCAGCCAAGCACTATTTAAGCCAGAGGTAGAAACCTCTCGGTGTGTGAGAGCTTTGCCTCAGATCACGGTCACGCTGCTCAACGTTCGCCTGACCAGCTAGCAGTTTAAATTTATAAGCCATAGTGCTTACTACGTGATTGCATTGTAAAATAAATTAAAGTGCGGTAGTATTTAGTATACCTTGCTACGCACCCTTTTAGATAGAGGCCAACTTCCGCGAATTGCTCTGCGAAGCAAAGTTTAATTTAAGTTCTATTTTAATTTATTTAAATTTATTTGATTGTTAAGTTCGACCAAAGTGTGGTCTGTTACGTTCTGTATCTCTCCCGAATTGGGAGGTTTGTATTTAATAGTGATTGAATAAAAGAGGATTTCAAATCCCTTCACGTGCAGTTATTCTCCAGCCCAGCAGTTACATCAGAACATAGCGTACCTTCCGCTCCCTGTTCCAGTTCAGGACTTAGAACGTAAGGATAAGAACCCTTTACAGAATTTACCATGTTCTCAAAGAATACACACAGAATGCTAAGTCCTGATAGTGGCGCCCGCACAAAAAGAAGAGGATGGCCTCAACAACAAGAAGACGAACCTGAGACACCTGCTGTACCTGTCCAGAATCCTGAGATAGCACCTCCTGGCATAGAAGGATTCGGCTACATCGTACAAACCATGCGAGCAGCCATGAAGCCAGCGGCAAGTTTTGACGGCAAGACAGCCGTAATCAATTTCCTGGAAAAGCTAGACTCCCACTTCATGCTATATCCAGTCCACGAATTTCAGAAAGTCGCTCTTGCTACCAGCGCTTTGAAGGGCCAAGCGCTAAGTTGGTTCAAGTGCATCGGAAAGAATCTCTTGGGGGAACCAGGAAGCCCCACATACACGTATGAAAATTTCAAGAATTCTCTAGTGAAAGCATTTCCCGTGGTGCGAGATCGAGCCAGATTGGAAGCTGAACTGTTTAGCCGATACCAAGAAAGAATAGAAGATTTGTCTAATTTTATTTTGAGGAAAATTCAAGTTTTCAAGCTTTTGTATGGAAGTCGCCCGGATCCTGAAATTATTCAAGTTATACTTCCTAGGCTACTGCCCCAAGTTCAAGATTTCATCGAACTAAGAAATCCAACAACATTAGACAGATTATTTGAGCTCGCGGTACAATTTGAAAGCCGAAGAACAGCCGACAACGAACGACGACGCCAATTTGAGCGAAGAAGTCAGTGGAGTTCGCCAAGACCGCAGCAAAAGCAAAATCAAAGTTACGGGAATAAGGCGAAGCAATGGCCGAAGAAAGATGTGTCTCCTAAAGCGAGCGGCGAACGAAGGGAATTTAATAGAAGAACAAGCAAAGATTCCGAGGGCAACCAGAAGAAAAAGAATTTAAACTAAGAGGGATTTCTTCGAGGAAGGTGAAGAAGTCCGAAGCAGCGCAAAACCCTTCCAAAATCAATTTAAACACCGTGGTCGTTAAGAATTTGAGTTTGCCGAAGATTGAAGTTCTAATCAACAACATACCGGCGACAGCCCTCTTGGATACAGGAGCCCAAAGCAGCTTCGTATCGGAAAGATTCTTTAAGAAGCACTTTCGACGTTACAGAATTTTTAGTGCAAGAGACACGGATGTCATAGCGGCCCAAGGAGAAAAATGTAGCTGTTTAGGAAAAGTACCATTGTTCGTGCGTATCAACAACGAACAGGTAAGAATCCTGTTTTATATTGTGCGTAACCTGCAGACTTGTATTATTCTAGGTGTGGACTTTTTTAGTTTGGCAGAAGCAAAAATTGATTTCAAGGGGGGAGAACTAACATTAAATATGAAGCCAATTGAAGCGAAGAATGATAAGCCCCCGCAGCTGGACTTGGAACATTTACAAGCAGAGGAAAAAGAGAAAATCCAAGGTCTGGTAAGTCACTTTGCGAATTTATTTAGTGATGTACCAGGCTTTACGCAGGTGGTGAACCACGACATTGACACGGGGGACGCTCAGCCAGTTAGGCAAAAGCCATATAGATATGATAGGACAAAAGAAGAAATAATTGAACATCATATTAAAGAGATGTTAAAGAATAAAATCATCACGCCAATTTCTAGCAGTTATGCTAGCCCCGTTGTCCTGTGTAAGAAAAATAATGATTACCCGATTACGCACCCGAAGCGGTGGCGTTTTGCTATAGATTATCGCAAGTTAAATTCAGTTACAAAATATCCTGTATATCCGTTGCCGATAATTGAAGAAATTATTCGAAATATTTCGTCTACAAAATACATGACTACATTAGATCTCACGAGTGGCTATTTTCAGATTGGGGTAAAACCCGAGGACGTACACAAAACCGCGTTCATAACGAAATCTGGTACGTACGCATTTCTTAGAATGCCGTTCGGATTATCCGGCGCGCCGGCAACGTTCCAAAGATGTATGGACATCGTCTTAAGACCAGTCCTTGGTAAAAGCACTTTCATATATTTAGACGATATTATAATTACGAGTAGTACTCTAGAACAACACTTACAAGATTTAAGAAAAGTATTTTCATTGTTAAACGAAGCTGGTTTAAAGATAAATGCGTCTAAATGTAAATTTGCCGCAAAAGAGTTACGTTATTTAGGATTTAAAATTTCCCAAAAGGGAATCGAAACGGATCAGTCAAAAATAGTAGCCATTAGAAATTATCCTGTTCCTAAAACAGCGAAGAAATTATCGTCGTTTCTCGGGATGTGTTCATATTACCGGGCTTTCATTAAAGACTTTGCAAAAATAGCTGAGCCACTGCTAAAGTTGAAAAGAAAAAAAGCTAGGTTTTCGTGGTCAGCAGAAGCCAACTTGGCGTTTCAAAAATTGAAAGACGCATTGACTCAAGCTCCCGTCTTAAAATTTCCAGAAGGGGATAAAGGATTAGAGATTTCAGCGGACGCTTCAGATTTCGCGATTGGTGCAGTGCTTTCCCAAAATGGTCAGCCCGTGGCTTTTTTCAGCCGAACATTAAATGAAACCCAAAGAAACTATTCCGCAACAGAGAGAGAAACTCTCGCAGTGTTAGCATCAGTACAGAAATTTCGTGTGTTCTTTGGAAGTTCTCCAGTAACTGTATATACCGACCACGCGGCGGTCACTAGACTCTATTCTGGAAAAAATTTATCACCCAGATTAATAAGGTGGGCTCTCAAATTACAGGAATATAACCTAATAATTAAACATACGCCGGGAAAGGAAAATGTTGTGGCAGATGCTTTAAGCAGAATTAACTTAGATGAAAATGGAAGTGTAATTAAGATAGCCATGTTAACATCCAAAGTATTAGATTCTCGTGAAACAGTAATAGCCGAACTCAAAAAAGATCCGGAGTTCAAAAATATATACAATTATTTGGCCGACCCTGAGAATTTCAATCATCCGGATATTGTGCCGATAAGAAATAGGGCCGAAAATTACGAATTAATTGACGGACTGTTATTCTATACGAAAGCTACTAATGAGAATCATGAATATAGACCGGTTATCCCAGCTAGCATGAGGTTGAATGTATTAGAAGAGTTGCATGATTGTGCCATTTCGGCTCATTTAGGTATAAGAAAAACTGTTCAGAGAGTTCGCGAGGCAGTTTTCTTTCCAGAACTGCAAAAGTTTACTAGGGCGTATGTCCAGTCGTGCCCAACATGTCAATTAAATAATTATGTTAATTTCCGCCCGGCCGGGTTCCTAAATAGTATTAAATCAGAATTCCCAAATCAAATAATAGGCATCGATTTACTTGGACCTTACCCTCGAAGTAAAGTTAATAAAAGCCGATATCTTTTAGTTATAGTGGATCATTTTAGCAAATGGTTAGAGTTAATTCCGTTAAAACGCGCGTCTGCAAAAATTGTAGTAGATTCAATTCTAAATAAGTATATTTTAAAATACGGGGCGCCCCTAAAAGTTATTTCAGACAATGGTCCTCAGTTTGTTAGTAAAATGTTTGAGGAAATGTGTGCAAAACTGGGCATACGTCATCTAAAGATGGTCCCGTATCGTCCGCAGTCAAACATAGCGGAACGGGTGAATAGAAATGTAGTGAAAATAATTCGTAGTTATGTGAAAAACTATCACTCTACCTGGGATAGCCATATAAATGAATTTGCATTTGCACTTAGGACCGCCAAACACGATACTACACAAAAAACACCCGCTGAACTCTTCTTAGGAAGAAAGATCTTGACCCCCCTAGATAAACTGTTCTTTGTACAGGAAAGGGCAGAAGAATTTAAAATGAGTGATATACAAAAGTTAATACGGGAAGCGACGGAAAATATAGAAATGGCCCAAAGAAAACAGAAATTGTACTATGACCTAAAAAGAAGAGAGGTCAAGTACAATGTGGGAGATGAAGTGTTGAAGATTAAACACAACTTGTCAAATGCCCCAGAGGAAAAGGTGGGGAAATTTTTTCCGCGTTTTGAAGGCCCGTTCACAATTGAACAAATTACGGGGGCAGTGGTTATATTAAAAAGAAATGATGGTCAAACGCTCAAAGCGAATGTGGACCAAATAAAACCGTTCTATAATCGCAGCAAAATGGCTGTATTTAAAGATTCGTTTCAGGATCCGAGGCAATCGACTAGCCAGGAAGATATACGTCAGCAAAAACAGCAGGAACCAGCTACAACGGCATCGAAATGTCAGAAGAAGAAAGCTCCCCCCCAACAAAGAAATAAGAACCAAAAAGGTGGTTTCAAAAGAAAGTCTCACGATGCAGGTGAACAAATCTACGAACGGAATTACGAGCGCACCAAGAGAAGAAAGCAGAATGGGCAAGGGAAGCCCAATGTATCCAAAAGAACTGTGGAATCATCGGACAGGTGCCTGAGAAGCAAGAAACGTCGATTGCAGCCTGAGAATCAACTTCCCGAATACAGCAGGAACCAGGACAAGCAACGAGCAAGGGCCCAGGAGAGAAGGGCCCAGTCCACCAAACGTCCAGCGGAGCAACCTCCTCTACAAAGGAAATTGCCGAGGATACAACGACGGAATTTCAAAAGAAAAAGAGACGAGCAGGCTCCGAAAGAACAACGAAAAACGAGGAAACTGAACCAGGCCACAACTTACTCAAGTTTTAAAGATTGGGCCAAGAAAAGGATGGACGATCATAATAAGATAAGTACAATTTCGTATTCAAAAGTTTAGTTAATTTTTGAGTATACTGCAAGTTGCAGGACTGATTTTACCTCAAGCGAGGTTGACTTTTACGCCAAGTGAGCGATAAGTTCTCATATGGAAAGTAAAATGTTTTGTTAAAAGAAATTGTAATTCTTAAAGATTTAAAATTACTTAATTTTGTAAATAGATTAATTCTGTAAAAGCAATGAATTGCTGAAAAGAATATGTTAACTAAATGATTTTGTATGACGCTTTGTCTAAAGACTTGTAAAATGTCTAGAATGAAAATTCGGAAAATTGAAAAACACGATTTAGTCTGTAGACTATTAATTCAATGTAATTTGATATTTCAAGAAAGTACCTTGAGAAAGGAATAGGAAGCACTTGCTGTAAGCTTAGAAATTTAACCTATATTTCTGTAAGCTTAGAAATTTAACCTCTATTTGCATTTCAGGATTGCTATGAAATTGTTAATGTGTTATGAAATGTAACAAATAATATTATGCTAGCAATGCACGTTAAGTGCAATATTAATGTGAATGTTGTGTGCAAACTGCGAATTTGTATGCATGAAAAGTTAAAGATTGACTATTTTAGAATGCAAGTGTTAATTAGGCTCTCCACCAAATACACTTAAAGTGTTAGACATAAAGCTAGTGAGAACCTTAGGATTAGCTGGTTATAGGGCGTTTTTTTCAGGTCTCGTATGTCAAGTTCTAACTAATGTTAGTCGATTGTAGGTGGAAGAGTTGAACACCCCCGAACACATAAAAACCCGCAATGGCGGTTTGCTTTACATCCAACACCGGTGAGAGAGCATACGGGGGAAGAATTTAATTGTGCTTGAATGATAATGTGTGTGTGCAAAATTACACAGAAAAAAAAAAATAAGGATTTGTACCACTTAGAATTATTCTGTTATTATGTCATACTAAAGTTGTTTTCCTTCCAGATTTTGCTGGAAGGAGTAAGACTGTTTGAAGAATAAGACTTGAAAAAAAAAATGTTGAAGATTGTTGTTCCAGAAAATTTCGTCTGTATTTTACACAAACATATATTGCCTTGTAAGAGTTGGCCTAAGTTTAGAACAGTGAAATTTTCGACTATTTAGAATTGCTAGTTTTCAACATGGTCCGTTTGGACCAAAGTAGTTTAACTATCGCAATTCTGGCGGGAAGTTTGTAAGGTTTTAGTTAAACTAACCAAGTTTATTTTAATTTAAATCTTTTCTATCTCCTCTCTGCTTCAACTTCCTGTCAGAAGAAGCGCGCGTTTTTAGCTTATGCTAATTTTTGAAGTTCAGCCAAGCACTATTTAAGCCAGAGGTAGAAACCTCTCGGTGTGTGAGAGCTTTGCCTCAGATCACGGTCACGCTGCTCAACGTTCGCCTGACCAGCTAGCAGTTTAAATTTATAAGCCATAGTGCTTACTACGTGATTGCATTGTAAAATAAATTAAAGTGCGGTAGTATTTAGTATATCTTGCTACGCACCCTTTTAGATAGAGGCCAACTTCCGCGAATTGCTCTGCGAAGCAAAGTTTGATTTAAGTTACATTTTAATTTATTTAAATTTATTTGATTGTTAAGTTCGACCAAAGTGTGGTCTGTTACGTTCTGTATCTCTCCCGAATTGGGAGGTTTGTATTTAATAGTGAGTGAATAAAAGAGGATTTCAAATCCCTTCACGTGCAGTTATTCTCCAGCCCAGCAGTTACATCAGAACATAGCGTACCTTCCGCTCCCTGTTCCAGCTCAGGACTTAGATTTTGAGGATAAGGACCTTTACAGAATTTACCATGTTCTCAAAGAATACACACAGAATGCTAAGTCCTGATAATATTATCGCTCTGTATTATATTTAAAGAAAGTAAATAATGAGAATCTACATAAATGTACATATGTTTTTCGCATTGTGAAAACACAACAGTACCTAGAGTCATCAAATTTTGGATAACATAGTCCTCCATCCGAACCTGGGCACCTAGAAACCTAATCTAGGAATCTAAAATTTGTTTTTATTGTGTATTTCATATTCTGTAAAACTTTAACGAACTTTTTATAAAAAAACTCACTAGTTTCAAAGCGAGCAGTGGCAACACTGTAAAGAATAAATCATTTTTGTCTCCAGTGTGTGTGTCTCCACAGTGTGTATCAGTGTGTATTATAAAGATATGCTATTTCTAAATAATTTTAGCCCAAACAAATGTTAGCCCAAATGCTCTCGAAACATGTACGTGTCTGTAAATGAAAAAATTGCCAGTTTGGACCTAATATTTATTGTTTTCATTTTTGATTTATTTTTTGGTGTACTGAACCCTGTTTTAGATAACATTTCAAACAACATTTTGCGCTTACATTATTTTCTTATTTTTTATAAAACGTTTTAGAAAAGTATTTAAAATAAATGGGAAATAAATTTCATATTTTGTAAATATTAACGAAATTTTGATTAACAGACTCATTGATTTGAAAGCTAACAATGGCAACACTACGCGGGAAAAAACATTTTTATCTCCAGGGAACGAGACTCTCTATCGATATACTGTTTTTAAATATTTTATTGTGTATTTCAAACTAAAACTTTTAAAAAACTTTAACGAATTTTTGATTAACAAACTCAACGATTTCAAAGCGAGTAGTGGCAACACACACAAAAAAATTATCTCCAGCGCGCGAAATTGGCTATCGAAAATTCTAAAGATAGACGGTTTTTAAATATTTTTAACCCAAAGGAGCATTAGCTTAAATACTCTCGAAACATGCAAGTGTATGTAAATGAAAAAACGCCCATTTTTGCAAAATACAAAACTTGAAAGTTTTCAGAATTTTTTTAAATAATAGAAGGCGATAATATTTGGTGGCAATGATTTAAAAAGTGATTCAGATACCCCGTCAAATCGAGTTTCGAGGCTAATACCCCATACGGGCTTTTGGGCTAAAAAACGATTTTATACAGTAAGCTTTTATTTAAAACAAACACGGTGATTAATGTACTAAAAAGGAAAAAAAAATATCATACAATTTAATGGAAATAACAGATTAGATAATTCTAGTCAGATAATTCATCTAACATTTTATATAGTGAATAATAAAAACATGAGGCATTTATGATCAATTAAAAAGACAATAGCTTATACATTTGACAATGGATTTAAATTAGTAGAATTCTTTAACCAAGCTTCTTAACCCCGCTTTTGTAATTCCTGAAATAAAATTATACATGAATTCTATAAATAGAATTATTTAATCTACTATTCCCATTAAACCAGATAATTTTTTCCACTTAAGTGCATTAATTATCCCATCCATTTTAAATTGTATGAAAAGCTTCTTTAACTGTATTTTATTTTTTGCTTTTTAGTCTCCATTACATTCTATCAAAGATAAAACTTTTAATTATCATTGAAACGGAAGCAATAAATTGGAGGGAAATGACGGAATAAACGAAAATATATACACGTAATATTACTGTGCTTCGCCTCACTTTCACACGTCACTTTCTCGTCACAATACTTGTCACTTTCACGACATAACGGTATATCTACTGTTGTGGAATAACTTGCCAGCATTATTTTCTTGCCTCGTGAATAAACCCTCCTCAGTTTTGACTATATTATTCCATTTATTTCATCTATTTGTTATTTTATTAATTTTTATTAGCCTAAACAGGCGGTAGACCAGAAGGGCTATCAGTCTCAAAACGGCATTTTGTGGCATTTCACTATAAACAGCGATAATTAGTTTTCAAATTGTTGCCACCGAATATTATCGCCCTGTATTATATTTAAAAAAATAAATAATGAAGAATGTGCATGAATGTATATACGTTTCTCGCATTGTGAAAAAATGATGGTACTTGGAGCCATCAAATTTTTACCAACGTAATCCTCACCCGAACATGAGCACCTGGACTACCGAAATCTGGAATTTGATATTTCTTTTATTACCTATTTCATATTTTGTAAAACTTTAGCGAATGTTTGATTAAGAAACCCAACGATTTCAAAGCGAGCAGTGGGAAGACTGTACGAAAAAAAAAAAAAAGTCTCTAGCGGGCGAGACTGTCTCTCGGAAATTCTAAAGATATGCTGTTTTTAAATATTTTATTATTCATTTCAAATTTTATATATCCTTTGTAGGGATTTATATTTATTTTAAATAACCAGTTAATTTAAATTTTAAGTTACTTTCCTATAAGCCTTCGTTCCCCTAATTGTCAGTGCCAGAATATTTAAATTTAGTAGCTCGCGCAAGAAATGCAAATTCTACCAGTAGAAGAATAAGTTAAATATCGACGTTCCAGTAGAAAAAGAGAGAGTCCGGGATATTGCCGTGCGTGCTTATACGCAAACTTCTGTTTAGCAGTACTGCTGCTTTTGACGTGGCTTAAGCGCTAGTATCTTGCGGCCCCTAGATTCCTCTGTAGGCTACAGGATTATATGAGCCCTGTAATGTAATTCTACTATTTGTGAATATCTCTTATTTTAAGTTTGATCATACTGTTTCAATTACCGCCCCAGTTGAGGCGTAGTATGTTAGCGTCAAGTTGACGCATTGTAAATAAGTTAAAGATTTTAATAAAGTGTAGTTTTAACCCTTCCTCAGTGCAATTTCTATCTCTCAAGGTTCTACATAGCAGCAGGAAGGTAGAACATTACACCTTAACTAATTTTTGATTAACAGACTCAACGATTTCAGAGCGAGCGGGAAATAACATTTTTATTTCGAGCATGCCAGACTGTCCATCGAAAATTCTGAAGATAAGCTGTTTTTAAATATTTTTACCTCAAAGGAACTCTACCCCCAAATACTTTCGAAACGTGTATGTGTATGTCAACGAAACACCTCCCCCCTTTGCGCGTAATATAAAATCTGAAAGCTTTCAGATTTTTTCATTTATTATTGTGTCTTTTATTCGTCAAATTCGGCAAGCGGAAGTCGAAAGCGTTCGTGGTTGTCCTTGTTGGGCTGCCGTTTTTTGCATAATTTGGCGGTTTATTTGGAGGACCATAAAAATCAAACAGCACCATTTTACGCAATGAACTAGGCGCTGGAATATCGTATTTAATTTTGTCATCAGAATCATATGACGGTCAAAAGAGTCCATTCCTCTTCCAGTTCCTTTTCGCTGAGGGCTTCGAGTAATTTAATAGCATGCAAACTTTTCTTTCCTGTGTAAACTTTGCATTTCGCGCTTGTCAAATTATCTTAAGTGCTCAATCACTTTATTTATAATTGAGAACACAATAAAGGTTTCATAGGGCGGGGACATGAAACTAGCTAAAATTAAAAATAAGAAACTCCATCCATTAAGTCCGTATTTTGAACACAAAGGTATAAACTGATAATGCAAAATAAATTATTTTCCTACGGAATTTGCTTTTGTTTCTGAGCTTTTCATGAACAAGGTTTCGCTCAATTAACACCAATGAAATGTTTCATGTAGAAGTGGCGAGTAGAAATAACACCGATAAAATAAATTCATGAAGATTCTTCATTATTTAATTTCTTTAAATATAATATGGGGCGATAACATTTTGTGGCAACAGTTTGAAAAGGGATACAACGCGTTTAAGTGATTCAACGCACATTGCCGTTCCCAGACTAATATAACAATCGGCGACCCTTTTGAGCTGATAAATAAGATACAGAATACTACATATTTTCCCCTTTTGTTACACTGAAACAAAAAGTTTTGTATAAATAATAACTTACTCCTTCTTTTAATAGCGTAGCGTAGCGTCATTAGCTTACTTTGAAGCAGGAAACATGAAAAATGAGCCGTGCCCTCGCCGAGACTCGAACCTGGTACTCTCAAATACGCGCCGAGTGTGTTAACTATTACACCACAAAGACATGCCAAAAGGAGGTAAAAATACCTTATATACTCACCCTTTCAAAGGGCGACTGGGGATTAAGGGACCCACTTGTCAGATTCAAGTGGGAAAGGATCATCATCTACCACCTTTTGTTTCGGGCGCCACCGTAGAGTCATTAGGGTATTTTTGCAACAAGATATGGGAAAAATGAGCAATGCCTTCGTCGGGACTCGAATCTCTAATACGCGCCGAGTGTGCTAACCGTTGCACCACGAAGGCGTGCCGAAAGGAAGAAGAAAATACCTTATAATAGTAAGTTCTCGCCCTCATACTAAAGCGTTTTTTTAACAAACGTTATGCTGCAATACTACTTTTATTGTATGAACTGCAGATGCGAATTTAGTTATAAATTTAAAATGCAGATGTAAATTACAAAAACAGTAATAACATCTGTGGTATTCAAAAGTGTTTTTGCGAAATGTCTTTGTAAAGATCTACAAATAATTTGAAATTTCAAGATAGAAAGTAAAAATAAAGCAACTGTTTCCTCCCCGGAATTGGAACCACAAGAGCTAACACTTACGCCTCAACTGCCCACACGGGGGATGCGGTAGTTCATTATATTCCCACTTCGCTTTATAATGTTTTTTGTCCCTCTTTTCTGCATGTTTTTGTTGTGTAACGGCTGTACATTCGGCGCGTATTCGAGAGGTTCAGGTACGTGTCTCGGCGAGGGCATTGCTCATTTTTTATGTACTCCTGCTTCAAATTTACCTAATGTCTCTATAGCTTAAAGAATGACTAAGTACAGACTGGAATCAAATCTGAGTAAATGCAGGCGACTCTCTAGAACACTGAATTATTATCTACTGCATTTTATTTCCAGTGTTACTGTAAGACTATTAGTTCTTTTAGGAACCTCAGTCTTCCAATTGTAAATTGACAATACTAACTATTACAACACGAAGTAACACACAAGAGAATGCGATAATTTCTTATAAATTATTATACCGTAGTCTAATAATCACAGAAATTATCAAATTATTACGAAACGTTTTGCGGAATAGTTTCAAAAATGGACTGCTGACTTATCTTTTCAAAGGAATATTTAAATTAATTCTTTTATTGATGCTCGATGTGTGTTGTTATTCTTGCTTCCAGACCCAAATACGCAATGAATGTAACTTAGGAATTTAAAAGCAATAAAACGTTCAATTTAATTCAGCGCTTAAAGCCTTTCGTGGCTTAGCAACGAAATATGTGTTACGAGGAAACCAGTCGTAACAAGAAAATCAAAAATCCGATTCTCGCTAAACTGTTCGCAGTAATGCATTTCTAGTTATTTGATTTTATGATTATCATTCGGAATTCTTTTCCTCGCGGAATCATGAACATAATAAAGATGAAAGATTATTCATTATCTGGTAAACCCATTCAACCTAGTTTTGTGACAATTTCTGTGCCTTACAAGATCGATGCGTTTTATCTTGTTAGTGATACTGCTGTAAGCCTCAAATCTCAATCAGGGTATGATGAAGAACATGAAATCGCACAAAAGGATGTCATTGGATTGCTTTTTTCTTAACCCTAGAATGCTACTCATTCGTCTCCTGGACGAAGCCCGTAACAAATAGACTTGCCCTTCCTTCTCTAAAACAAAAATCGGGGCGTGCGACTCAGTACCTTTATATGACCTTGGAGGCTACAGATAAGGACATTCCTTCTTACCAATATACAGGGTGTTTATAAAGTCCCGGACCCATTTTAATGTTTAATAACTCATAAAATAATGAAGATATAAACAAACTTATGGCATTTATTGATGGAATAACTTATATATTTCCCTTTTCGCGTTTGAATATCTTTACTTTTGTAAATATCGTCTGCGATGAAGATATAAACAAACTTATGGCATTTATTGATGGAATAACTTATATATTTTTCTTTTCAGGTTTAAATATCTTCACTTTTCTAAATATCGTCTGCTTATTAATTGTACTTTTCTCTCTTTTGTTTTTGGCATATGGGATCGCATATGGGGATCTGTCAATGTTATGTTTACTTTTGATGTGTTTGTTCTAGTACTTTTGTATGTGATGTTTTATTCGATCGAATATTAAGGAGAATGGGCGAGGAGGTCTAATTCCTTAGTTACCCAGATCACCTGATATAACGCCGCTGGACTTTTTCTTTTGGGGATTTGTAAAGCACAACGTTTACAAGAGGAGAGTGTCGAACATGGATGACCTAAAAGCTAGAATTATAACCGCAATAGCCTCTGTGGATGCCGGGCAAGCATGTTGTGAAACTGAATATCGACTTGATATTCTCCGTGCGACGAAGGGGACACACGTGGAAGTTCATTGACAAGGATCATGAAACGTTCTGAGTCTATTTTGATGGAGTGCACCCGGGGGGGAGGGAACGGGTCCGAGAATTCCTCCCCTTCTTCCCCTACCAGCAGGCTATCGAGAGGACTTTCACTTGGCCGTCAATTTAGAGTGCCCCATGCCACACAGACCCTACACATTTACAAATCTCTTCGCCTTCTCCGAGATTCGAACCTGAACCCATCGGAACGGCAGTCAGCGACGCTAACCAATATAGCGGTTGGTCGGCAAGGAAAAAATACGTTATCGATTTATCAAAATATAAATAAAAAAATCTGAAAGGTTTCAAATTTTAAATTACGTCCAAAAGAGCGTTTTTTTAACGTTTTTTATGTTACTTTTATTTATTAAATATCATGTTCTTCGTACTTAAACCATAAAATGCAGTTCAACAGCAATATCGAAAAATAATTTAAAATGAGCATATCTTTAGGATTTCCGATGCACAGTTCGGCGCGCTGGAGTTAAAAAAAGTTTTATTTTGCCCGTAGAGGGTTGCCATTTGCTCGCTTTGAAATCGTTCAGTTTGTTCATCAAAAATTTGCTTCAGTTTTATAAAATATGAAACAGAGAATAAAACAAATTCCAAATTTTCGCTTCCAGATGTTCATATTCGGGGGGAAATGTCCGTTATTCAAAATTGGATGGTTCTAGGTATCGTTGTTTTATCAATTTGGAGGAATATACATACATTTATGCAGATTTTTCATTATTAATTTCTTCAAACATAATATAGGTCTGCAATATTTGGTTGCAATAATTTGAAAAGTGATACAGCCGTTTATAGTGATTCAACGCAAAATCGCAAAATGAAAACAATAGTCCTTCATGCACAAAGCCCCTTTAGACTAGTAAAAATAGTAATAATAACGTAAAGGGAAAAAATCACATTTATATTTATTTTCCATCTGAAATCTTAAGTTTGATATACCTCAAAGACAGTTTTCTGGGTTACACTTCGCAATACAAACATATTGACAAATTAATACTGAATTTTCAAACTGGCATTTCTTTCATATTGTTTTAATACCTTTAATTCATCATTAACTTATTTAAATTTAAATTTAAAGTAAATTAGGAAACGTTTCTAAGTTCCCAGAGAGAGCATTTCATGTCGGATATAAGTTGAGGCTAAATATATATGAATATGTAAGTACATTTTTTTTCTAGTGGCAAGCACTGGCCGTTACAGCCATTGGCCTCTACTAAGGCCGGAAGCGGTGGTCACTTTATTATGGAGGTGGGCTACTTTTGCCTCTTCTGAAGAGACATAACAATTTATATCCATGCCTTCTCTGGAATTCGAGCCCGAGCCTTACGGTACGGCAGTGAAAGCCACTAACCACTTTCTCATCTGGGAGACTAAGTACAAAATTAGTTTGCATAACATTCGGGGAGTAGTGAAAATTACGACAAGTAAACTGGGATATAAATAATTGTAAATTTTATGTTTTACTTTAACTGGAAACTTGATGGAGTTTCGATTGTGATAAAGTTTAAAACTGACATTCTTTTATATAGTTCTCATATGTTTAATTCATCATCAACTTATTTAAAATTAATTTTAAAATAAATATAATTTAAAAAGAAAATCTGAAACCTTTCAGATTTTAAATTATGTTCAAAAGGGTGTTTTTTTCACACTTTGCGTGTTACCTTTATTTATTAAATATAATATTCTATCCTCTCAAACCATAAAATTCAGTTCAAGAACAATATCGCAAAATAATTTTAAACTGAGCATATCTTTAGACTTTCCCGTACACAGCCTCACGCGCTGGAGATAAAAGTGTTTTTTTTTTCGTACAGTGTTGCCATTGCTCGCTTTAAAATCGTTGAGTTTGTTAATCAAAAATTTGTTAAAGGTTTACAAAATATGAAGTAGATATTAATAGGAATTCTAAATTCCAAGTTCGGGCTTCCAGATGCCCATATTCGGGTGGAGGATTGCGCATTCAAAATTGGATGTCTCTAGGTACCGTTGTTTTATTACAATGCAAGAAAAATGCATACATTCATGCACATTCTTCATTACTAATTTCTTTAAACGTAATACAGGGCGATAATATTTGGTGGCAACATTTTGAAAAGTGAACTGACATTTAATGTTTCCGACGGAAAATCGCAAAACGAAAACAATAGTCCTTCAGTGACAAAGTCTCTTTGAACTAATAAATTATTGGAGAGAGCTTACTAAAAATTGAGGGATTATGAATACTCATTGGTCAGTACAG
This sequence comes from Stegodyphus mimosarum, assembly GCA_000611955.2. Classification (NCBI taxonomy): domain Eukaryota; kingdom Metazoa; phylum Arthropoda; class Arachnida; order Araneae; family Eresidae; genus Stegodyphus; species Stegodyphus mimosarum. Next base: position 389,875 of record KK121723.1, on the reverse strand, counting down.
TTCTTATTAATTTCCAACTGTAAAAGGAGCTAGTCACAAATAAGTATAGCGTTGGAAAATGCCCAGCCGCTAAGCGATGAGATAGCTTCCCCTCAAAGTGGTGTTATGATTGCCAGAACCTGTCAGAAAAAGGCAGGGTTGCCAGATTTAGCGCAAGATCGCCCATTTAGGGATATTTGGCGACAAAATTGACGATATGCCACAGACGGAGAGAGAACATTCTAGAATGCATTCTTAGAGGTTTTCTCGGGAATATTCTCGGAGTAAGGTTAAAGCTATATATACCCTGCCTGAACGGGGAATAGTAGAATAACTTGAATTCAGAGATTAGCTCAAGAGGGATCGACTGAGTCGAGAGAGCTGTGCTTTAGTGTCTTACAGTAAAGCTGTCTTCACCTTTATAGCCTGAAAACTGTGTTGCTGATAGTCTCAGCGCGTTTGTCTTAGTTTTTGAGTGTAAATGTGTTTTTGGAACTGTAGTGTGTGATAATGCCTACTGGCTAATCAATTTTATTTTGATTCTTCATCAGGTGTTGTCATCAATGACGTCAAATCTACGAACCCGTAGAAGGCAATAACATTCCTAAACAACGCAATTATTCTTAGTCAGAAAATCGTGAGTGAGCAAGTTTATTTTTTTGACAGGTATGAATAAAAGTTAATTAAATCTGTCCGTTCAAAATTTTGAATACGTTAGAATAAATTAGTGTCACTTTCGCATAATGAAACTCGGTAACATCAAAATCAAACGATACATTGGCGAGAGAGGATTCTATCTATATTTTAGATGCAAAGACGTTGTAGGACCCTCTGCTCTATCTCGTAGTTTAACAGCTGAGATGCGTGTAGAAACCACACAGGAGAAGAAGTGAGAAGGGTGAAAAGAATACTTTAATAACTCTTTTAAAATTCCTAATGCGTCGACTCGACGCTAACAAGTTACCCTCACTAATATTTGGTGGCAACAATTTTAAACTGATATAGCCATTGGCATTTATATTGATTTGACACAAAATGCCGTTTCGCGACTAATAGCCCTTCTGGGCTAACGCTCCTTTGGGCTAATTATGGACAAAGTAACCAAAATATTAAAATATATCCTCAGAACCAATCAAACGGTGCCGTTTATAGTGCTACAGCCGTTTATAATGATTCGACGCAATTCGAGACTAGCAGCACTTCTGAGCTAAATCTTCTTTGGGCTAAAAAAATGCTATTTGATTTGTAACCATAATCAAAGAGAGAAAATTATACAGCTAGCTATTTATGTATAAATTTTCAAAAGCTGAAAATGAAAGCATTTGTTTGGTCTTAAATATATCTCAGCTCAATAAGAAAAGAATGTACCATAAAAAATTCCTTGAACAAAAACCATCTGATAAAACAGCCTTCAGGTAAAATATCAAAAAGTCCAAAGTCAACATTACTTAAGAATGTAGTTGAGAGCTTTTTTTAGAAAGTGATATATCTCTAATTTACTATTTAATTTTGCTTTCTTTAAGAAGAAATTTGTGAGATCTGTTTACGGTATTTTTGAAGGAATTTACATTTGAATTTTTAGAGTGTTCCAAGAGAACGCAGCTTAATAAGCACTACATCTGCTCTAGGTTCCTTTTACAATGAATAAAATAGCTGGCTTAAATAACGTACTAGTTATCGGAAAAATTAAATAACAAGAATCAGCGTAATGTTTGTAAATCTTGCAGGACTAGTTTCTATGGTTTAATACAGTATAAGGTATTTCTCCCGCCTTCTTTGCATGACTTCGTGTGGTAGTGGTCAGCACGCTCGACGCGTAACCGAGAGGTCCTTGGTTCGATTTCCGGCGAAGGCTTGCTCGCTTTTCATCACTTCTGCTTCGGAAATAAAATAACCTAATGACTCTACAACAGAACCTTCTTCATCAGCTTCCTAAGTGCCTAATTGCAGCTTTATTGCTTACTAGTGTGCTTTAATTTTACATTAGTGAAACTAAGAGATTAAAACTTCGAGTTAAAGAACATAAGGCATATGTTAGGAAAAAGGAAAACACATAAATGTTCTGTTGCTCAGCACTGTTGGTCAGAAAATCCCAATTTCCAATTTTATGCAGCCAAAATTATTTTAAAAAATCTGCCTTTCGTGAATTAGATTTCCTAGAGGCAATATACGTTCAAAAATTCTTTCTGTTCTAGTTAACGCCTCTAAAGGAATTATGTTTTAGTTTTCTTGTTTCATCAATAGATGGTGCCAGTAGCTTGATTTCTTTCCAGTCATTTTTATATAATCACCCTATTCTATTTGGTTCATTTGCACTTAGGCAGCTGAAGAAGCTGGTTCTCTATTAAACCATCGAAACTAGTCCTGCAAAATTTACAAACTTTACTCTGATTCGTGTTATATAACTTCTCCAATAACTGCTATTCGGCGTATTATTTTAACCCTAACATAGCAGTTAATTTATCCGCTCTGTTTTTTTATCGGTTAATTTAAAGCAGCGGGTTTTAAACGTTTTTGTCCCGTTCACCATTTTAACCACTACTAGAAGATAATCACGCTTTCCAAAACTTCAGAAATACATACGCATTTATTAACGTAAAAGGCGTTAACCCAGAAGGCCTATTAGTGTCGTTTTGGAATTTTGCGTTGGTTCACTGTAAAAGTCTGAATCCTATTTCAGATTGTTGCCACCAAATATTAGAGCTCTGCATTACATTTAAAGAAATTAAATAACGAGGAATGTGCATGAATGTATGTATGTTTCTCGCATTGTGAAAAAACAATTGCACCTAGAACCATCAAATTTTATATAACGTTGTCCTCCACTCGAAGACAGGCATCTGCAAGCACGAATTTGGAATTTTTAATTTATTTTATCACCTATTTCATATTTGTAAAACTTTAATGAATTTTCGATTAACAAACTCAACGATTTCAAAGAGTTCCATTAACGTAAAAATCGCGTGCCTCTTTAAGTACGGATATTTTATGCGGGAGGGCTCTCCCCATTACGACGCCCAAGACGTTACGACGTCTAGCGGTATTTTGCGTCGAGTGACTTTCAGTGTCTGTATCATTTTTCTAATCTAGTTTTGAAACCCTCGTGAATAAAACGATGTAAAATGTTAAAAAGCTAGTAAAGCTATTACGTTATTTTGAAGCCGAAGAGGTGAAAAATGTGTAAACCATTCGCCGGGACTCGAACCTGGAACTATAGAATACGCGCCGACTGTAGTAACCATTACACCACGAAGGCATGCAGGAAGGAGGGAGAAAATACCTTATATACACCCCCTTTTAAAGGGCGACTGGGGATCAGAGGACGCAGTCGCCAAATCCTGGTGATAAAGAATCATCATCCACCACTTTTTTTAGTTCGGGCGCCACTGTAGAGCTATTAGAATTTTTGTTAGCAGAATACATGAAAAATAGGCAGTGCTCTCACCGAGACTCGAAAATGGACCTCTCAAATACGCGCCGAGTGTGTTAACCATTGCACAACGAAAGCATGCACAATTGTAGGAAGATATACGTTACAAGCTTTCAGACTTTTTTTTTTCATTTAGATTATTTTAATTCTGTTTTTTAAATTAAAGTATAGAATATCCTGATAAGTAACAAAACTTGAATAAAAATAATTTTTTATATTCATAAAATAAAGAAATAAATGAAAAGTAATACCTCATTTATAATGTAACACTTTATTCTCCTCTTGAATCTGTGAAATCTCTTCCCCCCCTCCCGGTTAAGAACCCGTGGTATAAGGTAATCAGTATCATACACTGTTTAAACTCTGAGATTTATTTGCTTTTCACGAACAGAAGGAATATCGCAAGGTCATACACTTTAATTAAATGCGTAAAATCTTGTGCACGTGGCAGAAATGCTACAACTAAATGTTGCCTAGCTCTGCTTTAACAAGGATTTAAAAGTTGCTGAAAGTGGAATTTCAAATTATTATTATTATTATTATTATTACTCCATTTAATTTCTTTAGAGCTTGAACTTTCCCACTTTCTAAAAAGCAAATATATATCAAATTTGTAATTTTGTTCTAACTTGTTCTAGTATTTGCAGGTAAAAGCGTTTAAAAAATGAATCTAGTGTTGGAAAAAAATTATGTTTATTACAGCTTTTGGAATGATCATGTGAAATTAAAATACTCACACTTTCGAGAAGCATAAAATTCGGAAAAATTAAATTAAGCTGTTGATGTTCAATTTGAATGCAGTAAAAGAGATGTACACTAAATAATTTTTTCTGACATATTTCACAATTGCTCATTTGGTCCCTATTTAATGAGTTTGTCATATTTACGCATCACCAGCTGGATTTACATAGATATATTGGATTGACATGAAGATATTTGTATTTACACGAATACATTAAACTACTGGGGCTGGGTTCACGTCGAGGTGAACGATGTGGCAAAAAAGGATTCTGCTCTGTAAAGGGAAAGTGATCCAATATTCTTTGAAACATCCTCCACAAAGGCACCAAGACTCTTCGGTAGATAGCGCTACGTGTTTTGCCATAATTAAACTTTAGAGTTAGACATATCGAGAAGCTGATTCATAAGATCATTTGATTGGACGCAATGATGATTAGCCGTCTAAAATGCAATATAAAAAAAGCCATTACGTTTTTTTAGAGCAAACAAAAGGGCTATTAATTTTGTTTTGGCATTTTGCGTCGATTCACTGTAAATGACCGTATCACTTCTCAAACGGTTGCCACCAAATATTATCGCCCTCTGTTATATTTAAAGAAATTAAATATTGAAGAATCTGCATAAATGTATGTATGTTTCTCGCATTGTGATAAAACGATGGTACATAGAGTAATCAATTTTCGAATAATGTAATCCTCCTCCGAATAGGGGCACCTGAAAGTCCAAATTTGGAGTTTGGAATTTGTTTTATTATCGATTTCATATTTTGTAGCATTTTAACGAATTTTTGGCTAAGAAACTCAATGATTTCAAAGCGCGCAATGGCAACACTGTACGGAAAGAAAATTATTTCCAGCGGGCAAGATAGTTCTAAAGATATGATCATTCTGTAATTATTTGCGATTAAATAAAAGTAACACAGAAAACGTAAAATAAAAGCCCCCTTTGGGCGAAATGTAAAATCTGAAGGTTTTCGGGTATTTTTTTAGAGAAAGCGATATGAAAAATGTGCGATGCACGCGCTGGGAGTCGAACCCTGGACCTCTCGAATACGCATCGTGTATGCTTCCAATTACGCAACGAAGGCATGTGGAAAGGAGGGAGAAAATACCTTATGTACTCCCCCTTTTAAAGGACGACGGAGGATTAAGATTCCCAGTCATCACATTCTGGTAGTGAAACATTATTCCGCACTAGCTTTTAGTTCGGCCGCCACTTCTAGAGTCATTAGATTATTTTGCGACATTAGACATGAAAAATGTGTAATAACCCAGCCAGAATTTGAATTCGGGACGTCCCGATTACGCCTCGAGCATGCTTCCATTTACTCCATTAAGACAAGCGGAAAGGAAAGAAAAACTATCTTATAAGTTAACTGACTCACCATCTAGAAATGGGCAAAACAGCTCTTTCATGGGTTCGTATCAGAAGTTTCACTCACTAAAATGAATAGGTTCGTCTTTACGCCTCACCGCTCGCTAGCAGTAATCTCACTGAAAAACATTAGGAAAGAGGAATGAATCAAGAGCGGTGTGCAAGAATGGAGCAAAAAACCAACTCAGTCGAACCATTGAGTCCCTGGATTGATTTATTTTTTTGCAAGTTTGCAAGAGTGGAGCGAAGACAAAAAAGAAACGAATGAACAGTGAGATCGAGAGCTGTTAACGAGCTTTCAACGAAGAGCTAAAAGAATCGAACGAGCAGCGGGTTCGAAAGGATCATTCAAATGGTGACTACCAGAACTGATTTTTTTCAACTGTACTTTTGAAATTGCCTAAAACTTCTTTTCTCTTATATTTAGAACTAAAAATGAAATTCGAGAGTAAAATATTTTCGAAAAGTTGGGAAGTGATAAAAATTAAACTGGCTTCAAATTTCGGCGGATAAACATTTTTTTTTCTCTTTTTAAATGGGAATCGAACTTTCGTGGCATACTTCTAACGAGAACTTTGAACTCTGAAACAGATCCACTCTTTTTCGTGAATCAGGTATTCGCTTTCTCAGTAAAGTGAATCAGTTCTTATACAAATAGCAGATTTCCATTTCTGGCATGCTTCCAACAAGAGTTATCTATGAACTGTAAAAGAGCTGTCACTCCATTTTCTGGAATCGGAGTAAATTCACTCAGGAAAGTAAATCGCTCTATTGAATCAGTTCCAGAACGAAACGTACACACTTATCACTAATGCAAAGACCATTATGGTCGCGTATTCCGAGAATGTCTCCTTTAAAATTTCCACAAAATGGACGCACATGATTAAGAAAACATGCCCAATATCAAAACGCAAGAGAAATACGCCGACGGGTGGAAAATAAAACAGGCACATCGACAACCTTGTATTCGCCGTAGATTTTGTAGAATCCCAATCGATTTCGAGGACCAAACGCTTCTCCCGCTTTATCAGGAGCAAAAAATTCTGCAAAATTGAGAAAGCGAATGTCGATCGTATTTATGCCCACAAGCGACCAGTGGAAGAGCTGACAGCTCCATCTATTGGCAGAAATAGTAACTGAAAATAGTCGAGGAAGACCTGAAATTGTCTACACAGATAACGGTAGTAATTTTGTTGATACAAATTCGCTCTTAAGAATGATTGGCGGGAATAAAATTATTAAAAATCATATTGTCAACCGAATTAAATGGAAATTCATCCTACCAGTTTCTCCCTGGTGGGGTGGGTTTTGGGAAAGAATGATTGGCCTGATGAAAAACATTCTCAGAAAAGTTTTAGGTAATGTTTCTTTGGAATATGAAGAACTCTTTACAATCCTCTGTGATTGCGAAAATATCTTGAATTGCAGACCACTAACTGATATCTTCGAATACTTGGAACTGGAACTCTTGACACCAGTAATGTTTTTTTGTGATCTAAACGAAAGTGGTATTCCAGATCTAGACATTTTTGATGCCAAATACTTACAAAAAAGGTATGCATACCAGATGAAGGTCAGAGAAGATCTAAGAAAACGGTTCAGAACCTAAGAAACCATACTTTAAAAACCGAGAAATATGTTAAACTATCGGTTGGAGACATAGTGTTAATAGAAATACCTGAGAAAAGAATCATGTGGTCCCTAGGAAAAATTATAACTCTAATCCCAGGAAATGATGGTATTGTTCGTTTAATAAAAATTATGCACCAAAAGTGGCGAAATCCTTCGACCCATACAACGAATTTATCTGCTGGAAGTCCATTTACAAACGGACAATCTAGGACACTGTTTGAGAGAGAAGCATTCTGATAAAAAAATTTGTGATAAGCCTACAACTTCTATTGGATCTACAGATTTTCGTGCCACTGACAAAGATTAGTTGAATGAACTCAATCAGGATTCTCTCAAAACAACTAAATGTGGACGACTGATTCGAACCCTTGAACGTTTGACCTCATGAACGTTCAACCAGACTACGGCTGAGTTTCAACTTGGCGAAACTTGTCGGAGGAGCGTGTCGCAAACGACGCATAATCCGCTCTTGGGGAACGGATCGAGCCTCCAGACCAGCGAGTATAGAAAAGAAAGTTTCTGAAGTTTGCCTTTGAGAACTGGCAACGTTGAGTGTACGTGTATAGAACGACGACGTTAAGTAGGTTAGAAGCCAAATCTTAGGAAACTTCATCATCAAATGTACACAAAATTCTTGATTACTTACATCGCAAAATAAGAACTATTATAGGACTGACGTACTCTCTGGAGTGGAGAGAATGCGTCCTTTCCCTTATTTATTCATTTATTTATTTTTCTTTGGAAGCAACATAGCGAATGCGTAGGAGCACAACGCGCCAAAGGGAAGCCAAGCTTCACAAAGTGGAAGAAGAAGAAGAAGAAGGTTAGAAGCGTAGTTTTGTTGTTGTAATGAGCGTTGTGTTGCTACTGTTTTGTGTGCAGTGTAAAATAAAGTGATTCGTGCAAAATAGTGTCCATTTTAGATGAGTGTGAAATATAGTCTTTCTAAGCAGCGGACCAGAATCGAAGAACGAGAATCATAAAGGTAAGCAACTTCATTTGCTTATCCAGAATTCGCAATGATTTGTTTCTTACTGAAATAAAACGAATATTTTAAAACTAGATGCACGAGTGTATTTATAATACACTAAATTTCAGTTTGCAAGATTACCTATTACTTTGAACCGATCACTTAAAAGAATTTTCGGGTAAAAGTTTACAATTAGGTGCCACTTGTTTTTTGGCGATTCTTTTGACTCCAAGATCGGCGCCAGGAAGGCACAATTTCAAGATGGCCGCAACACAAAACCAAAATAAGAAGTCAAAGAATTTCACAAACTCCGTGTCCATGTACACATCGACCTATTTTCACTTAAAAAAAATCAGAGAATTGCACAAACTAGTCACTTCACATTGCCTTGACTTTGTCCATGTGCACATCGATTTATTTTCACTTAAAAAAATTAAGAAGCTAAAGCCAAGTTAAAACTCTCATGGTAACCAGAAATAGGGTTTCATCGCCAAAACTGAACCAAATTTTTCGCCAATCGAAAGGGCACCCAATTCTACACTAGAGCCAGTTTTCGCTGTGAATGATATTTTAACACCTGTGAACATGACAGTAAATATCACTGTTTAATATCCAATTTAACTTTAGGAAAGACAGTTACAGTAGACGCCGCTTAATGTGATATCGGTTAATATTACCATTCGAATATTGTTATCGAATTGCGGAAGTCCCGACCGTTGGTATAGAGAAAGGTGGAAAATAAATCACTTATTGTGATCAACATTTTGGTTAAAAGGCGTCCGACCACGTTCTAATAATCACTTTTTATGAAATGTTTAAAACATTTTTAATTGTTTTATTTTAAAGCTCATACATTAAGCTTCCCAAGACTACTTTTATTTTGTCTCAGCGATCTTTAGAAGCAGATTTATGGCTATTCCTGTTTTAGGTTGTGAATAGGTTTCTGTTTAAGAATCTGGAAAACGAATGTCTGAAGGTACACAGACTACTTTAAATAACGTTCAAATGAGAATTTTTCATTTCAATACTTTTGGTGATGTTCAAAAGAGGATTTGAAATCTTTCTATTTGTTATTAAGTACTCGGGAACAAGATTAATGCTGCATTTTTATTTTCATGCTCGACAACATTTTCTTTTCCTTCCGTTGAGTTTGCATTATATTATAACTATTTTTTGAAAAACTGGATTTATTCAACTTTTCTGCTACGAAAAAGCGCTAACTTAAAATATTACTATAGTAATTTTATGAAACTTTCCACAAACATTCTACGAAATATTGTGAATTAACTGTACTGAAATTTTAGGTATGTGCACAGCGAACATAATAAATAAATAAATAAATAAACAATAAATAATAAATGAGACAGTTCTACATCTCACGTTCAACTGGGCCGATTGACGAAATTCAAATTGCGTTTTTCATGTCTCGAAAGCGCAACTTAGGATATGTATTAGATTTATATATAGCATGGTTCTAATTTGGGTATTTTGACCTAAAATTGGACGTTTCTGAAATGACATGCCAATTTTTTTCCATATTTCGATTCTACCACTCAAATTATACCAAATTGCGTTGGTAGAAATCCCACGAGTAATTTTTAAGAAATGAGCTCTTAAAATTTGAGCTCCTGAATGTTAACTGAATTTGTAATATATTTATTAATATAGCTTTTTTTATTACACTTATTTGATAAAATAATTAAGTATCAAGAAAGTGTAATAAAAAAGCGATATTAATGATATTAATATTGCTTTTTTTAATTGCACTTACATGATACTTTTTTCACAGTTCAAAATTTAGGGTTATTCCAGATAAAATTCGCTCAACTTTTATGATTTAATTTTAAAATGTGTGTTTTTAAATAATTTTTATACATTTTTCAAAAAAAAATTTTGAATTAACCTAAAACATTTTTAACATTATCATAAAGTAGATATATTTCTAGACTCACCTGCAAAAATTAGAGTTTGTTATTCAAAATATTCTAAGATATACGTGAATTTACACACTGGCGCGTTTTGAAACTACGCATATTTGTTATAGGCGATAAAAACGCCAAATGTGGTTTACGCACTTTGTTAAAATTATTTGAAAGTAACAACGATGACTTTTTTTTTTTCGCTCGTCTACAATGGCAAAAAAAAA
>KK121723.1:353283-379446 GCA_000611955.2 Stegodyphus mimosarum | reverse complement strand
GCATATCTTTAGAAATTTCGGTACACGCTCTCACGCGCTGGAGATAAAAATGTTTTTCTGTACAACGTTGGTATTGCTGGCTTTGAAATCTTTGAGTTTGTTAATGAAAAATTCGTGAAAGTTTTAGAGAATATTGTTACGAATTTCACATTTATTTGGCTATTTATTTAGAACTGTAATTAGAATTCCTTTTTATTTTCCCGTGCAACGCACGCAGACGATTTTTGAAAAGAAAGCTACGTAAAAAAAAAAAAAAAACATGCATACATTTATGCAGATTTTTCATTTTTTAAAATTTAATGCAGAGCGATAACATTTAGAGGCAACAATTTGAAAAGTGATACGCCGTTTTTGTGTTTCCGACGCAAAATCGCAAAACGAAAGTAATAGTCCTTCGGGACTAAATCCCTTTGGACTAAAAATGAAAAGCAAATAGGTTGCTATAAATTAAGAAGTTCGCCAAGTGAATTATTCATCGCGCAAACTGAAAATAATGCGCCAAGATAAAATTTTGAATTTCTCCGTAAATTTCGTACCAAATTTTACAAAAATTTAATATTTGGGCATAATTTGTGTCACAGAATCGAAATATGAAAAAACATTGGCATGTGATTTCAAGTCTAATTTTGTGTCAAAATACATATTTTAGAATAATGCTTTATATAAATCTAATATATATCCTACGACGCGCTTTCACACTGTTCCTTTCTTTTTTTTAAAAAGTTCCAAAGGGGCAAGTTACCTTGAAGGACTATTAATTTCGTTTCGGCATTTTGCGTTGAAAACTATAAACGGCGAATCACTTTTCAAATTGTTGCCACCAAAAATGATCGCCGTGTATTATATTTAAAGAAATTAAATAATGAAGAATCTGCATGCATGTATGTATGTTTCTCGGATCGTGGTAAAACAACGGTATCTAGAGCCCTCAAAATTTGAATAACGTAGTCTTCCATAGAATATGGGCATGTGGAAGCACTAATTTGGAGTTTGAAATTTGTTTTATTATCGTTTTCATATTTTGCAACACTTCAACGAATTTTCAATTAAAAAACTAAACGATTTCAAAGCGAGCAATGGGAACACTGTATGAGAAAAAAAAAACATTTTTATCTTCAGACTCTGTATCGGAAATTCTAAAGATATGCTCATTTTAAAATGTTTTCGCGACATTGCTATTGAACTGAATTTTATGGTTTGATTTCGTAGAACGTGATATTTCATAAATAAAGCTAACATACAAACGTTAAAGAGTGCCCCTTTGAACGTATTTTAAAATCTGAAACCTTTCAATTTTTTTTTTCCGCAGTGCACATATCTAAAATGTTTCCAGATATTTCTGTAAATGAGAAGAAAGGTATTTCTCAAAAGGTAACTGTTACATATACTCAAACAGGTATATTTAATATTTTACTTTATCACTTTGATTTTAGTCCATTTAATTCCTTGTGCATTAATAAAAGTAAGTAACAAAAAGAGAAGTAAAATTTTGATACAAAGTTTTGTAGGAACATTCCTATTAATCCTGAAATTTAACCAAAATGTAAGAACAAAACAAAAGTTATACTTTATAATAATATGTTTATCACCTATTCCTATAATTTTTATTCCAAGGGCGGACACAAACCGTCCACAAACGTTAGCCACTACATTATAGAGGTTCTTAATTGGTGTACCACCTTTGCTTCCTATAGGGAGAAGGACAAATACAACCATACCTTCTCCGGGATTCGAACCTGTGCCCTCGTTTCGTTAACCACTATACCTCTGGGCGGCTGTTTCTGTTATTTTAAGTAGTATTCTGCTAAATAACACCGGAAATAGATTTATTTTGCACTAGTATCCAAAATTTGGTGTCGAGCGTAGCCCAGTATCTTTAGATTCAAAATACAAGGTGTTTGCAAAATCCCGGATCCATTTTGATGTTTAATAACTCATAAAATAATAAAGATAGATTAAAATTAATAACATAAATGGTTAGATAAACTCAGAAAGTTTCATGACCCTTGTCAGTGAACTTCCACGTGTGCCTCCTTCGTCGCACGGAAAATATCAAGTCGATATTCAATTTCACGACATGCTTTCCCGGCATCCACAGAGGCTATTGCGGTTGTAATTCTGGCTTTTAGATCAACCATGTTCGACACTCTCCTCTTGTAAACGTTGTCCTTTACAAATCGCCAAAGGAAAAAGTCCAGCGGCGTTATATCAGGTGATCTGGGGGGCCAAGGAATTGGGCCTCCTCGCCCAATCCATCTTCCTATAAAATGGTCATTCAAAGAACTACGAACGATGTACCCCAATGAGGTGGTGCACCATCTTGTTGCAAAAAGACATGTGGCTGAAGCTCTTCTAGTTGTGGAAATAGGAAGTTTTCCAACATGTCTAAGAATATAACTGATAAGACCGTCTTTTCTGTAAAAATGAAAGGCCCAATGACTCGGTCGTGAATTAGTCCATTAACCTTTGGGGAATCCCTTTGTGCCTCACGGTATTCATGGGGGTTTTCTGATCCCCATATGCGAATTATGCCATAAGCAGACGATATTTAGAAAAATACAGATATTTAGACTAGAAAATGAAATTACCTGAAATTAACCACACGCGCAGATGATATTTACAAAAGTAAAGATATTCAAACCTGAAAAGGAAAATATATAAGTTATTCCATCAATAAATGCCATACGTTTGTTTATATCTTCATTATGTTATGACTTATTAAACATAAAAATGGGTTCGGGACTTTATAAACACCGTGTATTATAGAATACGTTTTTTAAATTGAGCTAAAGTTGCCAACTAAGCTTAAAATGCATAATAAAAACTAGCAAGTTGCAGAAAGAAATCGCCAAGGAAGGTGTTATGTCGCCAAATGTGTTGCTTTCCGTATCAGGCAGCCGTTTAAAATTAAGAAGAAAACACCTCGTTTGAAGTAGATTTTAAATAATTCCATCGATCTTCAAGTGATCAAACACAGAGCTCTCTCTCTCTTCTTCCGAAGCGGAAAACATGCCTGCAGAATTCTTTTTTCCTGAAAGCATCTAAGCACACTAGGGTTACGTTTTGCTTCTAATTCTAAATTCTACATTTGCAACTAGTACCTTTCTAATGAAAGACGCTCTTTAAGTATTAAAATTCAAAATAACTGGAGTTAAATAATTCTCAGAAACGTTATGAACCGTTCATAAATGAACATTTGCATTAAAGATATTATGAATAGCTGTTAAGCAAACTTTTGCATTTTCCTAATTAAAATGCTGCGAAAGTTCTTATTTATATGTTTCTAGTCATATTAATATTAAACTAGTCAAATTCCACTGCAATCTTGAATAATATTTTTTTCTCGTCGTTTAAAGTTATCCTTCGGTGAAGTTAAATACCTAAGCATGAACACGATCACAATAAACGGCGCCTAGTGTGTTTTTACAAGAATTCTAAATTAATTTACAGTTATATTTTCATTATTTATATTTATGCACGAGTCCTTCGTAAATTTGTAACTGAAGGTCCATAATGTAAAAATGTTTTTTAACGTACATTGTATGTAATCATTTTCCTGCGCTGAAGAATGAGAATGTAGCTTATAACCAATAAAATTAATTTCAGATAGAACAAACAGAAACATCGGGACCGCCCAACGGGTATAGGGGTTAGCGCCGCTGATTGTCGTGTCGAAGGGTCCATATTAGAATCCCGTAGAAGGCATAAATGAATGTTTGTAAATGTATACTGTCCGTATATGGGGCACTCTAAATATGCGACGAGACGAAAGTCCTCTGGAGAGGTTGGGGCTAGAGGAAGAGGGGTGGGAGACCCTCGGATTTGTCCCTTCCCCGAGGTGCTCTTCATCAACATTGGGGGCGGAACTGAGCTACTGCCACCAGTAAGGTGCTCAAGGCTGCTGCCAACGGCAGGCGTAAACATTTGCGCTCCCTACCACAAGGAATTCCGTAGACATGGCCTGATAAGAGGTCAGCCAGGTGAGCAGTAGCAACAACACCAGCAATTTCCTTTTAGGGATGGCAACAGAGGCAGTGTCTGAAGAGATCAAATCCCTGTCTGCATCTGTGGTGTTCTGATTTCAAACTGAAAGCTATTAAGAGCAACTCTTACTGACATGCGTAGGAGAGCATAGCGCCGAAGGGAAGCCAAGCTTCACGAAGTGGAATAAGAAGAACTGTTGCTGAAAATTCATGCTGGAAGTTATTCGTCGTGGTTAAACGTTAAAAATTAACCATGCAGGAGAATTTCGCCACTCATTCCAGTAAAGTTGAGGAATATTTTGCCGAAGATTTATATAAGTATTTGTGGCACAAACAAAAGGTAAAGAGCAAATCTGTTGACAACGATTATCATCCAGACACCGAATTTACTGAAGATATCGCTAAAGCAGTGCTGTTGCATTCGAATGCTATTCGTGTCTCCTGCCAGGTGACTTTCAAGAAGATTTATCCCCAAATCATTCTGAGCAGAAGGAAGTTCTTTTCTTACGTAACTCTCGGTTGCAGCGAGATATATTGCGACATGGAAGATATCTGCGAAGTCTTCTTGAACACTTCGTCATTCATCAATGAAATCATGTTATTTTGCTTCTCGAGAGGCCACGAAGAATATTTAGATTTTGCTCCCATATGCTGGGTAGAAGCTTTCCGTTGGATTTTCAAAGAGGATTTTTATGCTGCTGGGGGCTGGACAAGATTGAGAGAGTTTATTGAAATAAATAATTTAGTCGAGCTTTATGCGGTTGTTGAACCAGAAATTGAAAACTCGGAAACACCGTTTAAGGCAGTTTCTTTCTTCGAGGATGATGGACCGGCCATGGGCCAATTTTTGCTATCGCAGGAAGATAGTGAACCTGAGGAAGCTGAAACAATGTGTGAAACAAAAAAGCTTTTTCGTGAAACAGTGGAACAATTAAAGAAGAAGTTCTTTTCTGAATTACGAACTGGCTCAGTGGAAACAACACAAGCAAACCTGAGTGAAGGCAATGAGTACTGTAACAAGTGGTTGTTTAGAGGAAGTAATCTAAGGAAGTAAAACGGGCAATTATTCAGAGGAAATTCTAGGCTTAGGTTATCAGTGCGGCCAATAAAAATCGTTTGGCAGTAAAATACTTCATATTGTCGGGCAACAGATATTTCGATACTAAACAAACTATCGCAAAATCTGTGAATCACACAAGATTTATACAGTTACAGACAGCGAATGCTTCAAGCGTTATTCCAATTTGCAAGTGTTTTCAAGTTTTATTAACATATTTTTCAGATTCCCATACTCTAGATATTGAGGTAGAGATATTCGATCATTTTTTAAAAATATCTAATGTTTCAAGCAATTTGTTCTAACGCAGAGCATTTATCTAATAGGAAATATTTGCGTGGTGATACCAATTTTCGAATTCAAATGAGTTATTTGGAATAATGTATCGTAGTGAAATTTAAAAAAAAGTAATCGAAGCAATTAACAGGAAATAATCTAAGCAATTCACAGGAATTTCTAAGCTTAGATTATCACTGCGGGCAATAATAATCGTTTGGCAGTAAAGTATTAAATTCATGCTCCAGATATTTCGATACTAAACAAAACTGTCGCCAAATCTGTGAGTCGCACACAATTACAGACAGCAAATCCTTCAAGTTCTATTCCAGTCTTCAAGTACATTCAAGTTTTATTAATATTTTGGAAGAACTTTTCAGATTCCCATATTACAGATATTCAGGTAGAGAGCTCCGAAAGCTTTTAAAATTTCTAATGTTTGAAGAAATTTTTTCTAACGCAGAATATTTACCTAATACGCAATTTTTGTGTAGGAATACCAGTTTTCTACTTCAAATGAGTTATTTTTATTAATATATCGTACCGAAATTTAAAAAAAAAATAAACGTGTCTGACAGTTTCACTGCTGAACGTTGTGTTTTACTGCATATGTTTAAGAATTCATTCTGTTTTATACTTAAGGATTAACAAATGACATAAGGAAATTATTTTCCTACAGAAACATTCTTTTTAACGTTGCATGCATTTGAGGAAAAAACATAGGTTACAATATTTATAGTTTTCAGTTTATTGTCTAATATAATATCTTGTGTTAAGGGTGTGTGTATGAGTATTGCAAATGCTTAAGAGAGAAAGATAGCAACATGAGTAGATAATGCACAAAAAAAGGGGAACGCATTTCTATATCTCCTGTTGTACTGGACCGATTGCCGAAATTTAACTTGCGTTTTTCATGTATCGTAAGCACGACTTAGGATATATATTAGATTTACATGTAGCATAATTCTAACATAGGTATTTTGAGACGAAATCGAGGCTTTTTCTGCAATAACTTACGATTTTTTATCCATATTTCGATTTTAAGACCCAAAATATGTCTAGATATTAATTAAATTTTGTAATTTCGTGAAGAGTAATTTATGGACAAAGTTAAAATTTTATCAAGGCGTACTTTGTTTTCGGTTTGCGCCCAAGAACAATTCACTTTAGGGAACTTCTTAATTTATAACAACGTATTTTTCTTTCCTTTTTTTATTGTCCACGAGCGGAAAAAATATCACCGTTTATACTTTCAAATAATTTTAACAAAATGCATAAACCACATTTTGTTATTATCGCTTCTAATGTATACGCCAAAGTTCAAAACGCGCCAAAACATAAATTCACGTATATCTTCGGAAATTTTGAATGCAAAACTCTATTTTTTGCAGGTTTGCTTAGAAATACATGTACTTTAAGATGATGGTAAAAATGTTACAGGTTAAAACTCAAAATGTTTTTTGAAAAATGTATAATAAAAATTATTTAAAAGTACAAATTTACAAATTAAATCATCAAAATGGGCAAATTTTATTTGGAAGGAATCTAAATTTCGAAATGAAAAAAGGAAGCACCAAATAACTTTAATAGAAAAAAACATATTAATAAATATATACCAAATTCAATTAATATGGAGGAGTTAAAATTTTGAGAACTTATTGTTTAAAAACTGCTCATGCGATTTTTACAAAACTTGGCGCTTTCGCTTAATTTGAGTTGTAGGATCGAAATATGGAAAAAATTAGGTACGTTATTTCAGAAAACATCCGATTTTGTGTCAGAATACCTATGTTAGAATAATGGTTATATATCAGTCTAGTATATAGCCTACGTCAGGCTTTCGAGAGATGGAAAACGCAAGTTAAATTTCGACAATCGGTCCAGTGGATTGGGAGATATAGAACTGTCCCATTTTTCTGTGGAACGTGTATCTAGTGTTTATATTGACCGCAGTGGTATTCAGTCGCATTTGCAACTGAGAATTAACCCAAGCTTCTTATTATTGTATTAAAATTAAAGTTTTAAGTAATCTTACAATTCGAACTGATTTCTTTTATGATTTTGAATTACACGAGTCTTAAATTCTCCAAAGAAGTAGAGTTTCATTACCTTTTCGGTAAGATTTACGTAAACATCCTTTTAAATTTATATTTCTGTTTCTCGCACAAAGGTACAAATTTTTAACTCAAGGAAAATATGATTAAATATAATTGTATACGTGTAGAGGCTGTTCGTGCATTTTTGGACGATTTTCATTGTATTTACAGACGTACTTTGCTTATAAATTTGTTTTTTAAATGTTTTATTTGATAACTCTTCTTCACTATACAGAGGCTGTTCGCAGATTTTTCAGACGATTTTGGTAAGCGGTAATAAAAAATCGTTTGCTGCAAAAGACGTAATTATAATTGTACTATGTTTTTAAAAGTCAAAATTATCGTCTGTGGCTTGAAAGTTTTGTTTTTATTCAAAATGGCGAATTTAACAAAGCAGTGGTTCGAAGGCTACATTTACGGTCTTTCCGAAAAGAAATATGCATACTCCGTTATCCAAAAGCGATGCGAGAGTCATGGTTTTGTGATACCTAAAGCGTCGATAGGTAATATCATCAACGAGAAGGGAAACAAACGTCAAATTGGATCCTCAAGTGAGACAAAAATTCCAAACAAGTATACAAGGAAAACACGAACATCTTCGACTATTGCAAAGGTACGTTGTTTAATGTTAAAAGAAAATCCCCCCTAGTCGAAGGACATTTGCAAAATCATTAAAATGTTCGGTGTCTACTGTAAAAAAATTATAAACGTTGATTTAAATCTGAAGAAAGCGAAAAAACGCAACGCGCATGATCTTCTTCCAAAGCATATCGTTCAACGCAGGACACGCTGCAGAATTCTAAATGAGAAACACTTATCCAAAGAAAAATGGAAAGCAGTTTTCACAATAGATGAAGCATGGGTGTAGTTAAATGATTGTTACAAAAGAAGAGCCATTTATTATCATAAAAGGGGAGAAAAAAATTTAAGTACATGGTTCAAAGAATCGAAAGAAAGTTTTTCTAAGGGATTCATGATTGTTGCTGGTTTTTCTTATAATGGCAAGTTAAAAATAAAGAGAGTGCAAAAACATGTCAAGATTAACTTCAAATACTATCAGGAACATATTTTATCGCCAATGTTTCTGAATGAAATACCATCGCTTTACCCACAGTGCCATCCATCTGTGACACTCCGTCAGGACAAAGCTAACAGTCACCCATCAAAATCAACTGTAAATTTCCTAAAAGAAATGGAACAAAAATCTGGTATCGAGGGCATACCCTTCACTGATATCCCTACTAAATCTCCCGATGTGTCACATATGGATTTTTGTGCTTTCGAACTTTTAAAAACTGCATTATCCAAATGTTGTCCCAAAACCCTAACAGGACTCTGGAAAGCTGTTCGGGACGAATGGTATAGAATACCTCTGCTGACACTTCAAAAGGCATTATTATCCTGGAAATTGCAGTTTCGAAAGATAGTTCAGAATAAGGGATGTCATTTAGAACATTTAAAACACAAGAATTTTATGTAATTTAGTTTTGTGACGTCTAAAAAATGTATGCCTTTGTCTAAAAATGCCTTTGTATTTCCACGCCGTAATTTCCAAGAAAATCTTTCATAGTAGTGGAAGAGGTATTTTATCCCATTCATTTCGGAAACCTTTCCAAAATCCGAAGAGGGTTGTAGGTCGAAGTTGGCACAGTCCGCTTCTTAAAAGTCATAAGGGCAAAAATACATGGGTAAATGCATCGGGAGGCATTGCAGGGATATCATCGAAGGGTGTAGTCTTGAATACAGTTTCTTGTTCAATTTTTTTGCAGGAAATGATCAGTGGATTTTGACATGAGACTGCTTGCTTTATCTTGATGCAGTTCTACTAGCTGATGTCAGTGTGGGTAAAGAAATGGTATTTCCTATTTGAAAATTGTATATAGAATATGGGCTCTAAGAAAAATTCCGTCAACCACAACAGACGGCGCAAGAAAAACCCGTTTACTAAATACAAGAAAAAAACATTCTATTTTTATTCTGTTCTTATTCCATTTTTATTCTATTCTTATTTCTCTTTCAAATTTATTATATTATCATTTATTTATATTTAATTTTTCATTAAAAATTTCCATTATTTTTTCCGTAATACCGCCCTATTGTGGCCATTAAAGCATTTTTTTGAGGCCGGTAAGATTCCATAACTTTGGAAATATTCAACAGCATGCTCTTTTGTAGTAGGCAGGTCCCAAATTTTAATAATTTTTTTTTCGAAAATGCCTGATAGAGGAGAAAAACAGGAGTATTTACTCAAGAATAATAACTAACACGTGTAATCAAGGTTGCAACAAACCCAGAAAGACATATTTAAAAATATATACGTAGTTCAATTAATATGGAGGAGCTAAAAGTTTCAGAGCTAATTTTTTTAAATATTACTCTTGTGATTTTTACAAAACTTGACACTTTGGCATAATTTGAGTCGTAGAATCGAAATATGGGAAAAATAGGCATGTTATTTCAGAAAAAGCACCGCCCAGACGGGTTAGGGGAGCTGGCTACAATACCAAAAGGCCTGGGTTTGAATCCCAGAGAGGGGGCGGCTGTAACTGTCCGTCCTTCATAGGAGGCAAAGGTGGCCCCCCATTAAGTGCCTTCATAATAAAGTGACCAACACATCTGTCCTTAATAGTGGCCAAGCCGAAGTCGGCTGAGGGTCCGCCCTTAGAACAAAACAAAACAAAAAAAAAAAAAAAAAATTAAAAAAAAAAAAAAAAAAAAAAAAAAAAAAAAAAAAAAAGAAAAGAAAAGAAAAAAGAAAAAGAAAAAAAATTCAGAAAAAGTCCAATTTTGTGTCAAAATATCTGTTATATATAAATCTAATTTAAATCCTAAGTCGAGCTTTTGAGTCGTGGAAAATGCAAGTTAAATTTTGACGAGCTGTCCAAAGGATTGGGAGATACAAAACTGTCTCATTTCTTTTGTGCAAGGTGTACCTAGTGTTTAATTGTTATTTGCAACTGAAAATCAACACGAGCTTATTATTGTTGCATTAAAATTAAAGTTTTAAGGAATTTCATTATTCGAAATCATTTCGTTTATGATTTTAAATTTCCCAAAGAAGTAGAGTTTCATTAACTTTCTTCCAGATTTACGTAAGCATTCTTTTAAATTGATATTGCTCTTACTTGCTCACGAGATTTTTAACACAAGTAAAATGTAACTAAATATATTTGCCAATGCGCATAGGCTGATCGTGCATTTTTAGACGATTTTCGTTGTATTTACAGAAGTAGTTGGCTTACAAATTTGTGTTTTACGTACTTACGTAAAAACCCGTCGACCATTTTTACCTATTGAAGGAAAGACGTCAAACTACGCAATTTTTCGCTAAAAATGGAAAAGACTTCCTTAAACACGCTGGGTTTGGTGTAACTTTGATTACACGTGTTAGTTATTAATCTAGAGTAAAAACTCCTTTTTTCCCCCTCTATCAGAGAATATAGAGCTGCTACTATAGAACAGCATGGTGTTGAATATTTCCAAAGTTATGGAATCTTACCGGTCTCAAAAAAATGTGTTAATGGCTACGATACGTTTCTTCTTGTATTCAGTAAATGGTTTTCTTTTTTGTTTTGGCGCGATTGGCGCCATCTCTTGTGGTCGAAGGGATTTCCTGTAAGTACCGGTTTCTTTATCTCAACGACAATAGGAGGGTTTGACGTAAAGCCGGTATAGGGTCGACATTACATATGTTGTAGTCAAGCGAAGAGTTTTATTATGGGCTCTTTGCGAGACTTTCAACTTGGTCTGTGCATCGAACTGTGAAAACAGTTTACACTATACACCTGCACCAGCAGCATTATTCATTCTAGAGACCATGTGTAAACACACGTATCCTTTCTGGTTCAGGATAGTTATTGTCCAATACTGACAAGCATTTCTTTT
This sequence comes from Stegodyphus mimosarum, assembly GCA_000611955.2. Taxonomy (NCBI): domain Eukaryota; kingdom Metazoa; phylum Arthropoda; class Arachnida; order Araneae; family Eresidae; genus Stegodyphus; species Stegodyphus mimosarum. The sequence goes on along the minus strand of KK121723.1, from coordinate 368,149 downwards.
TAGTATAATATCTGGTGTTTTTAGTCCACAGGGGCAATTTGCCCCGAAGGAATATTAATTTCGTTTCGGCATTTTGCGTTGAAAACAATAAACGGCGAATCACTTTCAAATTGTTGCCACCAAATATTAGAGCACTGTTTGATAATTTGATAGTTTGATATAGGGCGCAGCCCAGGTTCCCCTAGCTGGCAAAGCAGAGTTACATGTCTGTATAACACGGTTGGTTACACGAACCACGGGCTTCGTGAAAATCTGACTGCATGCGCGGCTATTTTTGGATCACAGTGATTATTTTTATATGTGCGTGTGCATAAACATCTGAGGATCATAACGAATCGTCAGTTTTGTATGTAACATCATTTTTGTGAATTTTACAAGTGTTCTAGTAAATCGAATAGGCCGTCGGAAAGTGGTGACCTCCCATACTGCACCCTCGACGGTAGATCTGCCGGCAGGAACCACGTGGTGCCCTACTAGGGCTAGCCTCCAAGCTCAAAGTGCAAATTTTGGATAAAACGTTCAAAAATCTGTATCTCCACTTCTATCAACGACAGAGATTCCGTTTGAAGGATTACTAGGTACGCAATTTATTTCCTATCTAGAGAACAATAGTTTTTATCACTATCTTTATTTTTTTAACAAATCGAAAGCGGGACTTTGAATATTTTCGGCACATCTCATTTTCCAGCAGATGCACTAACTTTCAAATTTTTTATCTCCTAAAATTTAATCTCAATATCTTTTTTGTGAACTTGTATCCATAATGCAATATTTTGTAACTGTATAAATTTGTGTTTAATCAAATTAGCACCAATATTTGTATCCTTAATGATGGTCAGAATTCAATGTTTTGAGCAATTTTGAGTAGAATAGCGATAAAATTTTCAAAGTGCCAACTTTGTACTCCTTTAACACAATTAATATTGGTCAACATGTACTTCAGAATTTATGTATGTAACTTTTAATGTACATAGATTAAGGTCTTTTATGCTCTGTTGTAATTAATATATTATTTCTTAGTATAGAAATTTCTAAAAACAGTGTTGTAACTAGTCTACGGAAAATTTTTGTTTACATTTTTAAAGTGTGGCAACTTTGACATTAATTTAAGAAAATATTTTTTTTAATACAACTTGTACTTGACTACAGCTAAATACAGATCATGTTTATAACAGTCATGAGTTAATATATGCAATTAACACTAAGGGACTTGTACTGTTTAAGCATTTTTAAGTAGTGTTATTTTGCCTTTTCTTTTAAAAATTTAATATCTCAGTGACTAATATAGATATCAAAGTGTACGAAAGAGATATTTGCATGTTTTTACTTGGTCTACCTGCTAATAATATTATTTAGTGTCTTTAATCATTATTTTGTATTCTGAAATATTTGTACTAAATTTTTCCAAGTCCAGTGTCATACCAACAGACCCTCTGGCCCCCATGTTGAATTTTTTGTCAGGTTAATTTTACCATACTGTATTCTTATATATGAATTAATCCATTCCCTGTACTTCATACTTGATTCATATCGTACCCAGTTTATTATTGATTGTTCTTATCATTATATGATTCTTATCGTTATATGAGTGATTTTATCTGCTCACCTGCATTTAATTGATTGCCCGCAATTTATTGTTCTTCCCTTTATTCCTGTTTCACACCATTCAAACACCCGCAATCGATGAGCACAAAACCTACCACACACATCAGTTTTCTATAAATCTTTAGTGTCTGTCAACCAGTGACTCTGTGACTTAGTGACTTCCAACTTTATAGCACCTCAACTGGGACTCCTCAGCAACAGCGCGTGCAATAGAGCGTGCGCAACTCTAGCAACTCGACCTCTCAAGCAATCTCCTAGTGTGCTTACCACATTTAGAGACTCTAAGCTTGGTCCTTGCAACGCGCAACGCAACAGGGTACCTTCACAAAATGCCAAATACAGATACCTCCTACTACGTCAGCAAACTCAATTTGGACGCAGTCCTAGACTCCACCTCTCTCTCTCACGAAGATAAAGTCTCTGCCCTGCACGAGGAGTGCCTCGAAATCGGTACATCTAAACGAAGCGGCAAGCACTTACTGCCAAGCGACTTAAGAGTATCTTTAGTGCGGTTCCTGCAAGCGCTCAAGACCCTAGCTCTAAGCGGCCCCATTTCAAAGGTAACAAAAGATTGCGCGACCAGCACGAACCACGTCCCTTCTCCACTAAGGAATACCACGGACTTTGAATCGGCCAGCACCATCCAAAATAGTGCGCCCCAACCAGTCTGTCACCCAACCTACGCTCAGGCTTTGACTCACGCATTTCAACCCCCTCCTACTTTGCTCATCTACCCACAAGAACAAGCCACGAGCAACACACTACGACAGAAACTCGCAAAAGAATTTCCCCTTTCGCAGATTGGCATCAAGGTGAGCAAGATCCGGCATATACAGAACGGAGGTATCGCTGTTGAGTGTGCCTCCCAAGCAGACCTCTCCAAACTCTCCACTACGCTTCAAAGCGACAAAGGCAAACAGCTAGTCTCAACAAAGTCTCCTGTCACACGATTCCCGCGCATAGCCATACACAATATCCCAACCTCCCTGCAGAAGGAAGAACTCGCGAACATCATCGAATTGGAATTCAGCCTCAACAAAACAGCAATCAAACTATTACACAGGCTTAAAGGCAAGAATAATAATGTCAAGTGGATCGCCGAATGCCAACCACCTGCCTTCAGACAAATTATGCAAACTGGTCGCATGTACATCGGATGGCATGCGCACAGGATCACAGAATATTTCAGTACCAAACGTTGTTACAGATGCCAAGAGTTTGGCCACCTACAACAAAACTGCCACAACAAGGAATACTGCGCCTTCTGCTCCGGTGCACATAACGTCAAAGACTGCGCCGCGATGCATCCAACATGCATCAACTGCGCAGATTTCAATCATAAGACAAAAGGCACAATCCTTTGTGGACACCCAGCGTACCACCCCACCTGCCCCACCTACCAGAAGTACATCGAGAGGATTCGACGCAGCACCAGCTACTAATCCTACCATACCCCAACCAAGTCAGTCTTACCTGAATTCTGCACAAGCTCACAGTCTCCCACTTCAGAGCCCCAGTGCCTGTCACAACCTATCGCCAGCTCACTCCCCACCAGATATATGCAACTTAACAGTCACAACTCCAGACAGCCTCCTCAAGTGCATTCAAATAAATTTGCAACGAGCAAAGGCGGCAACCATACAAGCCACAGCACATGCCATCCAAAACGATACTGACATCCTTCTCATTCAGGAGCCTTACTGCAAGAACGGCCAAGTAGCTTCCTTCCCGCTTTCCTGGAGAACAATCCAAGTGAACGAAAACACTCAAGCCCCACGAGCAGCCATCATAATATGCAACCCGATTTGGACTCCCGTAATAGTAACAACGGAAAGAGACTGTGTCGCTATCCTCCTCGAAACTTCAGACATGACTCTCATCCTCAGCTCCATCTACTCCTCCCCCGCAGACACCATCATGGAAGCAACTGCCGCAATGGACAGAATTCGTCTCAAATGCCCTTCCGCTCACACCATCTTCAGCGGCGACTTTAATGCCCATCACTCAATCTGGGGCTATGCCGACATCAATAGGAAAGGTCAAGAATTAGAAGACTACATAGCCGCCAACAATCTCCACCTTCACAATTCCATAGATGCCCCCCCTACGTTTGACAACACCTACAACAAGGGATGGCCAGACCTGACCCTTTCCAGCCACAACGCCAGCCACTTACTGCAAAACTGGGAGGTGTCAGACGATTGTAGCCTGTCGGATCATAAATACATCCACTTCAATATCAGCACCAGCACCAACATCCCGATACTTAAACGCTACAGACTACAGAAAGGAAAAATCAAGACACTGAAAAGGCAACTTCACGATCTACTAACCAGAGAACTTCCATCACTGCAAAGCTGTTACAACACCGCAGACCTCGATCAGTACACAAACCATCTAACGGAGGAGCTGCAAAAATGCTGTGACAGTACTCTCCCTATCCGCACAGCCAAGAAAATCCAAGGTCTTTCATGGTGGTCGAAAGACCTTCGCCAGCAACGTCAAAAATGCCGGGCACTAAGACGCCGCCTCACCAAAGCAGACACCCTAGAGGAACGCACCTACTTCCTAACACAGTTCAGAAAAGAGAGAACTACCTACAAACGAAGCATACTGACTGCAAAAACTACCACCTGGAAGAAATTCTGCAGCGAGAACTCTGATCCCTTCGGAATTCTCCACAAAATCTCAACAAACAAAGTTTTTCGACCCCATCAAATCTACTTGCAGCAACAAACAGCCAACTCGAACACCAGCCTTACCTCAAACACTGCTGCAATTATCTTGAGCACCGTCTTTCCCTCAGACAATCCAGCTGATGACTCACCGGAACAAAAGCTTCTTAGAAACAACCACGCAGCACCGATGACCCAAGACGACATTCCCTTTACCAAGCAAGAAATCACACAAATATATCGTACCCTGCCCAAGAAGAAAGCACCAGGGCCTGACGGCCTAGACTATAGCATCCTCAAGGTTGCCTAAGAATCACATACCATCTTCTGTCTACACTTCTTCAACGTTCTTCTGACACATGAGCTCTTCCCTAGGGCCTTTAAAACTGGTCAAGTAGTCTTCTTCACTAAAAAGTACAAAGATCCCCAAAGCCCAAGCTCTCTCCGACCGATCTGCCTGTTGCCGGCCTTAGGGAAGGTCTACGAAAAACTAATAGTACAAAGACTCAACTTTCATCTGCAAGACAGCCGCATCCTAAGCAGCAGGCAGTTCGGCTTCCGCTCTGGCCTCTCCACACTGCATGCTCTGGAGGAAGTTCGACGGATAAGTGATAAGTGATAAGTGACGGTGGTAGCAGGCAGTTCGGCTTTCGCTCTGGCCTCTCCACATTGCATGCTCTGGAGGAAGTTCGACGGATAATCCACCACAACAAAGAACAACAGCTTCACACGGCCTTTGTCTCAATTGACCTTCAAAGTGCTTTTGACACCCTGTGGTGGCCGGCCATTAAACAAGCTCTCCGCTCATCTCGATGCCCCCGTAACATCTATGGCATATTTGAAAGTTACCTCCAGAATCGTTTCCTCCTGGTCCCACACAACAACGGGACAACCATCAAACAGCAGGAGAGAGGATGTCCGCAAGGATCTTGCGCCGGCCCAGTGCTCTGGAATCTAACTTTCAACAGCATCATCTCCACCAACTGGCCAAAGCATACATAACTAGTTGCCTATGCAGACGACGTTGCGTTTCTAATCCAGGGTCGCACCAGAAACGAATTGGAAGACAGAAGCACACAAATATTACAAAAATTCAGCTTTCTCTGCCAAGAACTCAAATTAACTCTCTCAACTGCCAAATCAACCGCTCTAATCATTCCCAAGCCAGGCACAAACCCAAGCAGAAATCCATGTATCAAACTTCAGGAGAAAAATCTAAAAATCGTCAAAGAGCTTAAGTATTTAGGCTTAACATGGGACAAAGGCCTTACATGGATCCCACATCTACAGCAACTTAAAATAAAGACACAAGCCATTGCACGCAAGGCCCGTCAATTTCAAGGTATAAATTGGGGACGAAACCCATATATCAACAAGATTTTATACACGACAGTGATTGAACCCATAGCCCTCTACGCTGCCGCAATATGGGCGACGCCCATGCAAAGCCGAAACTTAAACAACTACAGACCATCCAAAGACCTTTCGCACTAATGATGTGCAAAGGTTTTCGCACCACAGCCACCTCTACGGCCATCATCCTTGCAGGCATTACCACCACTATACCTTAGAGCCTTGCAAGAAGCTACAATAACTAGAGTCCTGCAACTACGCAAAGACGCCACCTTCCACGATACAACCCACAGTCCGACCTTATATGAAAGTCCTCGTCCCACTCAACGCCCACACCCAGGCACTCAAGGTAGAAACTTCCACATCACCATAGACAACAATAGCATTCCTAGTATTCCCAACACCACTCATGTCTACTACACCGATGGATCCAAGATTGAAGACGGAGTTGGAAGCGCCTACATTTGCTACCACCAAAATGATGAACATACCAGCTGGAAGGCAGCACTGCGGCACTTCAATAGCGTATTCCAGGCAGAAGCCTTGGCCATCCTCAACGCCACCAACAACATACTAAATAACGGCTACCACCAAGCATGCATTTGTACAGACAGCCAATCTTCACTCCTGGCAATTCAAAACTTAAGCCACACCTCCCCAATTATCTCCGAAATCCAAAAGCTACTCTCCGTCAACCACCAGCAACACATTCAGCTCACTTGGGTCAGGGCGCATGCTGGTCTCGATGGAAACGAGGCAGCAGACACCCTAGCAAAAGAAGCCGCCACCAGTTCTGAAGTTCAGCAAATCCATATCCGTGCACCACCATCGCATCTAAAGAGGCTTCTCAAAGAAGACTTACTCAAAAAATGGCAAGAGGACTGGAACGCGTGTGACACCGGACGACGGACCTACAATCTCCTACCAAAAGTCTCTCCATCACGCCTCATAGCTATACCCCAACTCACCCGGTTCATAACGGGGCATGGCCCCTATCCAGCGTATTATTATAGGCACAACATCTCCACTACAGATGCTTGCGTATGCGGCCAACTTGGATCACCAGAACACTACATCTACTCTTGTCCACTCACAGCAAACAACCACATTAAGCATCCCACTCCTCCTACAGACGCCTTTCAACGGTTCCTTATTAAAAACAAACCTTCAATCAATAAAATCTGTAAGGTCATTGACCAGCTCGCAGCTATGGGCCAAGATATATGCGACGCTGCTTAATCCCACAACGTCCGCCACTCACAGAAGTCAACATGCACATCCCCCTGTGCTACTAACATGTAGCGTGCTTACATACTCAGCAACCTATACACTCTACAAATACATATTCGCCGGGACCTCACCATGTCCCCCATATCAATGCCAGCAACACATGTTAATCCCACATCATGGCCCCTCGTCTGTAAACTCACCCCACAATGTACAATATATGTGGTCCATGAGGCCAAATATGTATCTGACATGTGGCATGTGTATATTATTAATATTATTATTTTTAAGTGTGTTTATTTGTCATAAGTCTTCAGTGTTAATCAAGTGCATCTCTTCCCCCCCTTTTTGTGTGTGTTTTATGTACATTTTTATGTTTGGTATTTTCATATATTTAGTACTTAGCTCTGAGCCGCTCATCTGTAAATCTGTCCCACGATGCCCAAGCACCCCGGGGGCCACGATCTAGAAAGCAGGGCACTGCCGGCCATATCACAGTATTCAGATCAGTGACCGGCACAGTATTGAGATCAGTGCGCGTCCGACACAATAAAAGAAGAATTTTAATAATTATATAATAATGAGTAACAGAATTAAGACACATTTGTCACCTGCACAGAGCTGGCATAGGCATATCATCGACACAGCATAAAATTGAGGCTAAGGGCTGTTTGTGCCGCCGAGTTTACTATTTTTAGTATACAATGGAGTAGCTGCAGCTATGGAAATATTAATGCAGTATCATACATGAGAACGCTTTGTAAGCTTTCTTTATTTATGGTATTCTTGCATTCTTTCCAATGAAAAAATATACTGTAACATCACATAAAATTAATACTTCGTAAACATAGTAAACCCAATAATGTAATTTGGTGCCTTCAAAGTTTCAAATTTGTTTGAACAAGTTTAAAGATTATGTATTATTACATAAAATTGTTATTACATATTTACCTTTCATATTTTTTGTGCAAAACTTAATAATATGTTTTCAAAAATTGGAATGAAAACTTGGTTTAGATTTTTTTTTAGTATTTTTTCTATTTTATTTGATATCAATTTTATTGTATTTTTGACATATTCATGCATTTAAGGGTTAGTAATCCTAAGCATGAAATATCAATGGCTCTTTAAACTAAAAGACAGAGCCTACCGTCATTCCCCCCCAGTTCACATCACTATTTGTTAGATTTTCATCTATAGACGAACTGCACTGCCATTGCCTGATCCTTCATTAAATGATTCGATCCTGCAATGATTTTGTGGCCACGGTAACCGAGCGGTAACGTTAGCTGAACACTGGTAGTTCGGTCCGTCGTTCGAAAATCTCGGCAATCGGACTCGCTGCATATGAGTTTCATGGTTTTCTCGATGTCTAACGAGTATAAGAGTCAGTTTACGTTATAAATTCCTCCACGAACGCTTTCCTCCCTCCAGGCACATAGCCCTCGAGTGCTTTACACAAGCAAATAAATCAAATCAAAACTGAGGTGATTTTATATATTCAGAGTGGCACGTAAGAATGAACTGAGTAATCTAACATTTGATTTCTATCAAGAAGTCCAAAAGATTTATGAAAATACTAAAAGGTTACAATATTTAAATTAAATACTTGCAAAAGGCTTAAGTAGTGATAAATTTTAGTTCTTCGGATCTGGATGTTTGGTGAACTTACCCTTAGAACTTCGCAGATACCTTGTTTGAATACATGTTTGCAAGAAAACTTAGCAAGCAGGCCTACCAGAGGCCAGGCGGTAAAAGCCGCTGAACACTGGTAGTTTGGTCCGCGATTCGAGGCCGGATGAACGGGCCGGTTGCATGGGCGTTTTCTTGGTTTTCCTCATGTGCACTCGAGACATTAGGATTTTTTGTACATGAAAAATGAGCAATGCCCTTGCCGGAACTCGAACCACGGACCAATCGAGTACGCATCGAGCGTGCTGACCACTACATCAAGAATGCGGGAGAAAAACCTTATGGTGTAATGTGGATACGAGCCAGTTTTCCATAAAAGGACGTCTACGGGACATGCCTTCCTCTCCGTAGAATGCCTAAGGGGGAGCTAGTAATAAGTAAAAAAAAATCTGAAAGCTTTCAGATTTTATATTACGCTCAAAAGGGCATTTCTTTTAACGTTTTATGTGTTACCTTTATGATGTTCTTCGCACTTCAAACGCATAAAATTCAATTGAACAGCAATATCACAAAATATATCAAAACAACACAATATTTAACAAAAATTTAAAAACAATCTTTAGAACTTCTAATACACAGTCTCGCGGGCTGGAGATAAATATGTTTTTTTTTCACACAATTTTTGCCATGGCTAGCTTTGAAATCGTTGAGTTTGTTAATCAAAAGTTCGTTGAAGTTTTACAAAATTTGAAATAGATAATAAAGCAAATTCGAAATTCAAAAGTCGGTTTTCCAAACGCCCTTGTTGGGTTGGAATACTACGTTATTCAAAATTCGATGGTTGTAGGGTATCATTGTTTTTTTTTCACAATGCGAGAAACATGCATATATTCATGTAGATTCTTCATTATTTAATTTCTTTAAATAAAATGCATGGCGATAATATTTGGTGGTGGTAGTTTGAAAAGAGTGAATCGACGCAAAATGTTGTTTAGAAATTAGTAGCCCTCCTGGGTTAACGAGGTTTGGGCTAAATGTTAGAAAGCAGATTTAAAGAAATAAAAGTCAAGTAGAGCTAGCTGCCTATATTGTTACGAATTTTATATTCATTTAGACATTTTCAGTAGAATTAAAATTTTTATATGTCCCCGTGATATGCAGCGCGTGATATATTTTAAGAGACATTTACGCCGGGAAACTAAAAATACAAGAGCGCATGCGTTTAAAATTCAATGAAAGTTTATCTCTGTAATTGATATTTAATTTGAATAAATGTAATTGACTATTATGTTAGCCGTAACAGTAATTCTACTCTTTTTGCTTTTCAGAAATTGCTAGAACTGTCTCGCCCGGCCTATTTATAAAGCTATAAAAGCCGGAGAGAAACATCTCAGCTCATTTGCTGTTATAGTGAACTGTTGCTGTTGATTGTAGCGAAATCGCGGTGAGATCAGATTAGCTTTCTCTGCGCTTTGGATTGCGTTCTATTTAACATTTTAGCAGTTTAAAATATAGCTACTGATTATATTGGGTGATATTGCGATATTGTTCGAATATCCTTGAGGAAAAATCCAACGTTTTGTTAGATTTCTTATCATAAGAATACATTTTATTAACTTTTTATCGGAATTTTTACGAACTATTACGAACACTATCTATTACGACCCCGTATGCACACAAGTATATAAATGCTCAAAAGATAAAAATGAAAGCATTTTGTTTCATCTCAAATAATATATTTCAGCTCATAAGAAACAAATGAATGAATGGGTCTTCTTTGAACAAAAGGTATTTGATAAAACAGCCTGCAGGTAGTATATGAAAATTTCCAACAAGTCAACATTTCTTAAGAATATTTTTGAAAGCTTTTGTTACAAAATGGTAGGTCCTTTAAATTACTCTTTCAGTTTTCCCTTTTTTTTTTAATGAAGTCTGCGAGATCTGTGTACGGGATTGTTGGAGGAAATTACATTTGAATTCTTTCGAGTATTTTAAGGGAAAGAAATATAATAAGTAGCATAACTGCTCTAGGTTACGCTTTACAATGCGTAAAATATTTCGCTTAATACCGCAGTAGTTTGCTTGTTCGCCCTGTTTTTTTATTCCTTAGTTTAAAAATTATAAAACAAGTAGCGTCACATATTGTTTTATCTCTGAGGTTTGTTTGCATTTCAAGATAGGAAGAAGCGTTAGAAGGTCATACTTTTAAATAAACTGAGAAAAATGTCAGACTCTGCCGAAAATATGTCTTGCAAGTTATTTCGAGCTGTGGTTAAATTCCGGTATTGCCAGGCATTTAAAATTTGCTGTATGTTACATGTAACACACACATTTGCTGTAACACACATCGTAACACATTTGTCGTAAGTGTGTGTTAAGTGTAACACATCGAGTGTTTTTACATTTTATTTCTTACAAGCTGAAAATCGATTTTTTAAACGCTGTTAAAACGCGTTTCTTGTTAGAGGTTTCATTATATTACAACAACGCTTCCCAGCCCGATTTGCCTCGTGCACTTCTTTAACTTAACAGCTGACGCGTCGCTTCCCCCCCGAACTTAACCAAACTCGAAAAATGCATAACGCCCAAAAGGGCGTTATCCCAAATAGGACATGAAACGGGATGTTGCGGCGTCCACTATAAATGGTAAATGGATTTTCGAATTTTTGCCACCAAATATCGTATTATTTTTAAAGGAATCAAATAAAGATGAATCTGCATATATGAATGCAGATTAGAAAAACAACGGTACTTAGAGCCATTGAATTTTAAATAACGTAGTCCTCCACATAAAAATGTGTACCTGGAAGCCCGAATTTTGTATTTCGAAATATATGTTTCATATTTTGTAAATTTTAATGAATTTTTGATTAACAAACTCAATGTTTTACAAGCGAGTAGTGGCACCACTGTGCGGAGTAAAACATGCTTATCTCCATTGCTTGAGACTGTATATAGGAAACTTTGAAGATATGCTATTTTGAACTATTTTATCATTTTGCTGCTTAGTTGAGTTTTATGGGGCGTGAATGCGATGATACACTCACTTCCAAAAGTTAAGCACGAAGATGTAAAATGCAAAAAAAAAACAACAAATACTGCTTTGATTGAGACAAAATTCGGCAGGAAAGTAGCATAAAGTAGCATTCATGCATAAAACAAAATCAATAGTTATATACATAAATGAAAACAATATTAAATTTTTGTAAGTTATCAGATAGTGACAAACTGGAGACTTAAACAGAATTATGTATAAAGTGAAAATAAACAGCATAAAATGAAGAAACAGGACATTAATAGGGTATGTGATCCCCCCTGATCTGTATACAGAGTTTACACTTTGTGACCATGCTTTCAATTAGGTGGTCAACCACCGCAAAATTAAGCAATCGCCATTCTTCTTGTAGAGCAGTTTCCAGCTCAATGAGAGTGGCTGGAGGTGAGAAACGTGAAGGGCCGAGAGCATACCAAAGATTTTCAATGGGATTAAGTTCGGGTGAATATGCTGGCCACGACATACGCGCAATCACTTCACTCTCCAGGTAGTCATCGACGATGTCAGCTCTACTGGGACGTGCTTTATCGTCCATTAAAACAAAAGTAGGGCCAACTGCTGCAGCGTACAATCTCACAATGGGTTCTAGGACTTCATCTCGATACCGGACATCCGTCAAAGAACCCCGTTTATAGATGTGCAGGTCGGTGCGGTATTCTAATGAAATCCCTGCCCACACCATAATGCTTCCGCCTCAGAATGCATGATGTTCTGTGATGTTTTGGGACTGATTGCGTGTTTGTTGTTCACACCATATCCTTATACGCTTGTCATCTGGCTCCAGAGCAAATCTTGACTCATCAATAAACATGACATTGCTTCAGTCACACACATTCCAATTGACATGTTCCCGGCGCCACTGTAATCGCGCCCCTCTTGATTGGATGGATAGAGAAACACAAACTCGAGGTACCCGGACGTACAGTGCAATCATATGTAATCTTCGGCGTACATTAGTTGCAGATATCGCCTTACCAATGGACGCTGTAACCATAGATGTCACACGTATGGAGGTCGCTCTGCAATTCCGCTTGGCTACAATAGCAATATATCGATCTTCCGCGGGGGTTGTAACCCTTGGGCGACCGGCTACGGGCCTTGGGACAACTGTCTGTGTGGTTTGGATCGGCTACGGGCCTTGGGACAACTGTCTGTGTGGTTTGGAATTGTTTCCATAAACGTGAAATTACATAATGAAGGCCGAAGAAAGGAGCAACATCTGTGATCGACTGTCCTGCTTCAATGCGCCCCACAGCACGCCAGCGCTCAGAATCTTCCATTCGTCTTCTGAAAGTCATAGAAACACATATGTCTTGAAAACAAATTGTACGACAGTTTTAAACACCTTCTATCAGCACTTACAATCAACTTCTGTAACCCTTCATAAAGCTGGCTTCTTATAAGACTGCCTTTTTTGCATATTTCTTGACATGAAAACGCGATTGGATTTTACCTAATATATTTGCATACTTCCATCTACCTCTGCAGCGAATTGCATCCTCTTCAATTCTGATTGGCTTCCTGAAATTAGCATTTTCCTCTCCGTGCTTAACTTTTGGAAGTGAGTGTATTTAATAAACTTAGCAATGAAAACGTTAATAATAAAAAAACAAAAATTAAGAGCCATCTTACTAAGAATATTGGGCAGTTATGTGATGAACTTAGACAAGCCTGAAAAAAATAGATAAAGGTTTTTTCCAACACTTAACACTGCATCGGATATTCTAAACATATGCTGCTTTTAATATTTTTGCAAATTTGATGTTGAATTACATAAGTCGTAAGTGCTGTAATACTTAATAACAAAGCTAAGAAGGAAAAAAGAAATGGGTTAGCAAGAGCGAGCGCAATACATACTAAGAACTAAGCAAAAATATAAAAAACTTAGCAAATCCTTTTAGACGCTCGTTAAAAATCTGAACTCTGTCACATTGTTCTATATTATTATTTAGCTTTAGATTGTTTTTAATGCGTTAAATAAACTAAAGAAGAAACCGCACAGAAAATGCTAAGGAAAACAAAGACTTGAATAAAAGTAGTTTTTAGTATTCATAAACTGAACCTAAGAATTTAATAACTAAATAAAAGCCTGATCTCACCCACCCAGAAACTTTGAAATTTCCCTGGGTGCGAACACCTGATCTATATTATAGTGCAAGTAAATATTAAACAAATAATAATCAAATATGGGAAGAAGGTCTGTTAAAACTACCATTTATTACACTCTTTAATTATTCACAATCCGTCAACTCGACGCTAACGCAGTACGCCTGTGCTTGGGCGGTAACTGAAACAGTAAGAACTAAACTCAAAACTTGAAGATATTTTACAAATGGTAGAATTACGCTGCAGGGCTCAGACTATCCTGTTTCTTAACAGAGCGTTGACGATTTAGTGGCAGCAGGGTAATAGCTGTTACACCACGTTCATCCCGCAATAACTGCTAAGCCGAAGCTCACGCTACAATACGCACAGAAGTTTTCCCACACTGTCTAACTTTCCCTTCTAGAACTTGATACTTAAACATTTTCTCCCACTAGGAGTTTTTTTAACAAAAAGTTTTTGCAAAGTGCACTTCAAACACCCTTGCTATGACAATATCAAAATTAACCAACTTTTCAGCAAATCACAACATCTTTTACCTGATCAACAATACAAAGTCACTCCGTGCTTCAAGTACATTAAAACCCTCGGCAGTATGTTATGCAACTATCATGAAATTTCCCCACAGAAAAGCTGAGACTGCAGTTTACTGGAATACGATAAATTTAAGGATCTCATTCACCAACACATCATTACAGGCGAAATGGAAATAGTGCAAGACCAAGATTCTTATGAAACTCGGCAGTAAATATAGACCTACTTTTCATATAAGTAAAAAGGCAAGATTTCGTATTTTTAATAAATACCTGAACAAATGCATAGCTTATGCTAGTTACCAAACTAACTTACCAACGTACACCTTTCTGGAATGGAAAGAAGCTCTCTTGCAAGAATTTGCCAAAAAAATTAACCTCAATACCAATTATACCCATATACACAATAAAAAAGATCTCGAACACAAAATAAGACAGCAGCAAGATAAGTTTATTATCACCAAAGTTGATAAAGCTAATAAAAACTTCAGCATTATCTGAAAGAAATTCTTCTTTGACCTTATTAATACTAAACTCCACAGTACTAACACCTATCAACTCATTAATACCTATGAAAAAATCATTCTAAAAAAGTTTAAGGCACTCCATAAAAAACTTAAAATTCGTCCCAACAACTATTTAATCGTTGGTAGAATTTGCATTAATTCACGCGTACCAAATTT
>KK121723.1:329778-341536 GCA_000611955.2 Stegodyphus mimosarum | reverse complement strand
AATCAACCCAATCAAACGTTAACTCCCTAAACTGATTTCTTTCAGATGAAGATCCTCCTTTTACCTAAACCTTTCACCTTGAAATCTCCTAAACGTTCCTTTTCCATAGAACTAACAATAAAATTCTAGAATGAAAAAAAAGGAAAATCTGAAAGGTTTCCGATTTTAAATTACGTCTAAAGGGGGCGTTTTTTTAACATTTTGTGTGTTACCTTTATTTATTAAATATCATGTTCTTCGCGCTTAAACCATACAATTCAGTTTAAAAACAATATTGCAAAATAATTTTAAACTGAGCATATCTTTAGCATACCTATACACAGCCTCACGCGCTGGAGATAATAATGTTTTTTCGGTAAAACGTTGCCCTTGCTCACTTTGAAATCCTTGAGTTTGTTTACCAAAAATTCGTTAAAGTTTAAAAAAATAAGAAATCGACAGTAAAACAAATTTCAAATTTCAAATTCGGGCTTCCAGATGCCCATATTCGCAGCAGGAGTACCTTATTCAAAATTCGATGATGGTGGTACCGTCGTTTTACCACAATGCAAGAAACATACATACATTTACACACATTCTTCATTATTTAGTTTCTTTAAATATAACACAGGGCTGCAAAATTTGGTGGCAACAGTTTGAAAAGTGAACCGACATTTGATGTTTCCGGCGCAAAAATCGCAAAACGGAAACAATAGTCCTTCAAGGACAAAGCCCCTTTGGACTAAAAATTAGAAAATTATAGAAATTAAACTCACTTTTAACTTGGGGTAATAAACATTTCCCTAAAATGAGAGTGAACCTTTCAGGCACCCTTCCCAAGAAAGTTCTTGATTGGTGGAACACTAAAAGAGCTCCGCTTTTATTTTCGCAAATCACTTCGCTCGCTGAGTTTGTGAAACGATTCGTGAACAAATAGTATATCTATTGACATTGTTCCAACAGGAGCTCAGCGTGACCTGCAGAGCAGCTGCTACTCTGTTTTATGGAACCAGCTTTCATTTTCTGAGTGGAGTAAATCGGTTATTTGAATCACTTCCAGAGCGAACCATCCAACTCAGTTATGTCTTATGTTTAACATACGATGCGATTCTTGTCTTTGAAAATAATTAAAACTAAGGAATTAATAATTTACTAGCGAGTTTAGGAAATATGCATAATGGAAATTTATCTTTTGCTCCTTGCAAAAATCTCGCTGGCATCTTTTCTACTTCTGCGTGTTATATTATCTCTTTTCATTACTTTTAACCTTTTGGTTAGACAACAACGACTGGACAACAATATTTAATTTGATAACCTTGAAGAATAAATAAATGGTATTCAAGAATGAAGCAATACTCATATTTGACAAGCGTTTGATATTAAATTCGCTTCCGGAAGGGAGTATATAAATATGTTTTACTTCTTTTTCCCTTTACTGAATTATTGAAGATATTTCTTTTCCTTCTAATTCATGAAACGACAGTGTCTCCCTAGTGCCTTGTTTATGTAACTTAAATATAATCCAGTTTCCTGTTAGAAAGTCCTTCGAGAAGGTATTATTCAGCTTACGTAAATAATCCTCATGGGTATTTTAATAGATTACTCAATCCTTTGCCTTCTAGTTATGAAGATACATCCAGACGTTTTCAAGCCACCTTAATCTCTGTAAGTCTTGTTTATCAATTTTATTGTAGTTTTCACTTATTGGTAGTACATCACATTTTCAAGTGCATTACTAAAGTAGCAAAAGTAAATAAATTCTTGTTTCGTTATTTTTTCGTATTGTGAAAGCTAAAACTAAAACGTTCCACATACGTGTATTGCACATGCTTTGTTTTTAGTCCAAAGGAGTAATTTGCACAGGACTATTAATTTCGTTTTGCCATTTTGCTTTGGTTTACTTTTAAAATTGCTGCCACCAAATATTAGAGCCCTGTATTATATTCAAAGAAATTAAATAAGGAAGAATCTGCATAAATGTATATATTTTTTCTCGCATTGTGATAAAAAAGGTACCTAGAGGCATCCAATTTTGAATAACGTACCTTTCCACCCGAATACGGGCATCTGGAAGCCCGAATTTGGAATTTGTTTCATTATGTATTTCATACTTTATAAGACTTTAACGAATTTTTATTAACAACCTCAACGATTTCAAAGCGAGCAAAGGCAACCAAAATAATTCTCGACGTAAAGAGGCTAATAACACGTGTTTGCGCAGCCAAAGGAAGGGGGAAAAGTAAATGCGCATTTCAGCAAAAGATATTTATAGACTTGATTTCTTTGTTTAAATTTTGAACTGTTATTGGACAAGAGCTAACCGCATTGCAGTGTTAATAAGATGATATAATACATATTAATTTCTGATGACGCAGCTTAGATTCATGCTTTTAACATAGGAAGGAGATGTAGCCAAATAAAATGAGAAATTAAAAGGACTATGACTAAATTAAAATTAGTAGTGTTCTTCCATTGCTAAATTAAAATTATTAGTTTCATTTCGTATTTTTACAATTTTTGTTCTGTTTACTTTGGCCTGTAAGGGACTGCACTTTACGAAAAAAAAAACATTTTTATCTCCAGCGCGCGATACTGTGTATCGGAAATTCTAAAGAAATACTCCTTTGAAATATTTTTTGATATCGCTATTGAATTGAATTTCATGATTTAAGTGTGAAGAGCATGATATTTAATCAATAAATGTAACGCACAAAACGTTAATAAAAGCCCCTTTGGACGTAATATAAAATCTGAAAGCTTTTAGATTTATATATATATATATATATATATGCATATATTATTTTCGTATATCGCTTGAATTATTGCGTACTGTTGTTGTTGTTACTTATGCTCCTTTGTCTGACAAGCAACATCAGCACAAGCCCACGAAATTCCTCGTGGCAAAGAGTGCTCAAGGTACGCCTGTCGCTGGCAACAGCCTTGAGCACCTTACAGGTGACAGTGCCATTTTGCTCAGTTCTGCCCCGCAATTTTGATGGAGAGCACCCGTAGGAGGGCGGGTCCGAGGTGTTCCACCCCTCTTCCCTTCCCCCAAACCACAAAAGAGGACTTTTCGTCTCGCAGGATATTTAGAGTGTCGCCATGCCGCACTGACACTATACATTTACAAACATCCGTGCTTTCTCCGGGATTTGAACCCGGGCCCTTCGGCACGGCAGTCAGTGACGCTAACCGCTATAGCGGTGGGGTGGCATTATTGGGGACTTCTCGCATTAAATGTTTTCTTTCTTGATTCAATTCCCGTGCACATGCTTGAATATACAGGATGTTTCAGTGTAGACAGACGGGGCGCCACGAGCTGGACATCCGACCTAAGGTTAGTACCTATCGGATATAAGTCCAGAACGTGGAGTATCTATCACCTTACTTCCTCGCAGCCTCGGTAGAGGCCGGCAGGTTAGTCGGGAATTTATTGATTAAATCAAAATTATAATTTATTATGCCCTTAATACAATAGTTAGTGAAGAGCCATCTTTGCCGTTAGGCTCTAATACATTCAGGTATAAGTATACAAACGTTAAAAATACATTATTGTTACACAAACTGAGGTATCACAATAAAAATATTTACATGGTCAAACCACTATAATACTTAGAACCTTAGGTTAATCAAAATAATATATGTGATTCCTATAAAATAATACAAATAATCTCTCTAAATAAATATACGACTAGTTACAAGAACATATCATAGTATAAAGATTATGGAAATCAAATTATTTGAAATACTGCACACTATTAGAGAGAAAAAAGTAGAGGGGACACCAAAACATAGCCATGGTCAGAACGGGTATCGCTCTACTGCGCTAACCATCTATGGAAGGGCATTTGTTTACGTTGCAGCATTCATAGTAATTACATTAATGGTGCATAATTTGCATTACAGACAATATTGACATAAGATACACTTTAAACGGGTACTTTGCAATTGCACGGATAAAGACATTAAATGCAATAGATGAATACAATAATTAATTTACAGATGTATATTCATATTTCTCTTTCGGTTTGGAGCTTTGTTGGTGGGAGGAATGATTATGCTACGTGGTTCGTTACGGTTCGCAGTTTATAAGTTTGTAAGGTTTACATTATATTAATTAATAGTTATTTTAAGTTTTCTATCTTTCCTATCTTATTCTAATTTCAGCTTACAATTTCCTGCCAGAATGTAACTTCAGCAACGCAGATAATGCAAATGAGAAAGAGTACTATTTAGTCGTGACTTTTCTAATAGCTTCAGCTATATCCTTTAAGAGCTTTAGTTAAGCTAATTTTAGTTCAAAGTATTAGTATTTTAAGTTCAAGCCCGAGTGGCGGCTTTATGTAAAGTTCCAAGGCGGAACTAATGTAAATATACTGAGTAATAAAGGGTTTTTAAACCCTCCTTAAGTCTCACGTGTTCTGTTCACACCTAAGCGATTATTTGCTTGTTAAGTGTTCGTGGGGTTGAGTTAGAACTTTAGATTTAGATAGTTGAACTTCATAAGTTCATGCTTAGTACAGTTCATATTTCAGCATACAGTTAATGAATTCATTTCATGGTACATAATGTCGAGTGCATATTTGTCACACATGGCACAGTATGAAATAGTTCATAGTTCGTAATTTGAGTAGGTATAAGAAAAGTTACGGTTATCTTAATAAATGGAGATATTTAAGCGTGTTTTCTAAAGGCACTCATGCATAGTAAGAGGGTGGAGAGTGGATCTTCTTATTGTTGCATTTTCTGAACTTGAAGAATTATTTCAGGTTGTATGCTATGGATGACAGAGGTCCAGTCCTTGGCTGTGTAGGAAATAAATAATATTTTTGATGTTTAGAAGACTTTACGGTGCTTAATGATGAATCTTCTAAATTCTATTCCAACATCGGTGGGATGGCGAATGGGATGGGCTGTTGGAGGACACTGAAATATGTAATGTTCAAGCTCTCCGCTTTCCCCACATATGCATCAGCGCAGCCGTTACAAATTTTCAGGAGAGACAGAGTGCACCTAAACGATGGAAAATCATCCACTAATGCATGGACGGAAATGAATTCCATGGCCCGGTAGTGACGACACCAAATACAAGAAAGGAAGGACAAGAACAGATTGAAAAAAAAATAGTTATTACGCTAAGTAGAGCTAAAATGTTACAACCGTTCACCTTACAGCCTTGACATGCGTCTCCACTTGAATGCACGTGTCCTCAATATTGGATCGGCAGGGGTAGTCCGCTGCATTGGCAGTGTATTCAAGAAACAGAATCACCAAATTCACTTGCATTGACTACTTTTTCTGGAGGTACGTCAGGGCAATGGTGTACGAAACCCCCCTTAGTAGTGCAAAAAACATGTTGCACACATTGTGGCAGCTGCTGGGAAATCCGGGACACCCTCGGTATTTTCCTGAACATCAGATCTCCCATGGGCCGGAGAGGTGAGGCCTGACACGGTTTGGGATTGCAATTTCGATCATCTTCTTTGATGACGATCGTTGTCTATTTTTGTTCTTATTTCTTAGATTTTTCTGTGTTAAGCATAATAAAATGTTTTATCATCGTCTTAGCGTCCTTGCTTTTTGTGTTTTGCATTGTCACTACCGCGCCAGTAAAGCGTTTCCAACTATGTATTGCTACGTGAATTTCCGTCATCTAGGTGTACTCTGTGTCTCCTGAAAGTTTGTAACCGCTATGCTGAAACACTCTGTATATCGGTTATGGGCTGCATTACTGGCCCAGCTCTGAAAATGAAGTTTTGCGATAAATGTTTTTAAAGTTTTCTTAAGGCTGAAAGTATGCTGAAAATATTTGCACGCAGTCAGTATTATTTTGGAATCAAAACATAATAGTGATCAAAATTTGAGTTACAAGTATTTCTTATTTTTAATACACGTAAATGTACACTGCTTATCATAAATTAAGGAAAATTCGCAAAAGTCACGATTACTGAAAAAGTTACATGTAGAATTTTATGAAACTTATCCATAATATACAACACATAGTAAGGTACAAATAACATAAAAAGAAATTACCAGACAATTATGGTAGTTAGAAATTAGCGCATGTATAAAATGAACAAATCGAAGGTGTCTGTTTGCTATAGGAAAAGTACCCTCAATATGGAATAGGATCGCCTCTAGAAGCAATACAGCGCATACAACGACGTGTGATGCTTTCAGTTACGCGGTCTATCAGTCCCATAGGAAGCGAGAGCCATTGCTCTTGCAAAGCAGTTGCAAGCGCGGCAAGGGTCTGAGAGGGCGGATCGAGAGCAGCTAGACGTCTCCCTAAAGCATCCCGAACGAGCTGGCCACCCCATGCGCATAATTGTTTCCTGTTGAAGATAATCATCTACGATGCGAGCCTGTGTGGTCTTGCGTTGTCGTCCTGTAACAGGAAAGCATCACCTATTGCACCGGCATATGGGCGCACATAAACATCAAAGATGTCATCTCTATAAATCGGAGCATTCATGGTTCAACTTCGAGAGACATGGAGGTATGTGCGTCAACCCAAAGAGATGCCACCCCAAACACAGACACTGTCCCTTCCGTATTCATCTCTTTCATGGATGTTTGACGGATGATAACGGGTTCCAGGTTCTCTCCGTATCAAATAACACCTGCTATCGCTTTCTAAACTAAACCTGGACTCATCCGTAAAGAGACCAGCCCTCCATTGATCAGGCGTCCAGTGGACATGTTGTCGTGCCCACTGCAAATGGTCCCTCCTATGGCGTGACGTGAGCGGCACGCAATGGCTGATCGCCTCGCATACAGACCACCTTCGTGAAGCCTTCTACGCACAGTTGACGTTGACACCAACCTTCCGGTGGCTAAAGCAAGGGAGGATCTAAGAACAGTCGGAGTAGCGGTTCGATTCCTGCTTGCACATAATGTCGAATTTCAGTCATCGGCGCTCGTCGTAGCAGTTGGCCGCCCTTGGCTGAACCTCCTAGATGCCGAGTCTGTGGTTTGAAATTGCCTCCAAAGTCTATGAACCGCAGAAGGACTCACGTTTAACCATCTGGTCACTTCTGTTTGTCTGTGTCCTGCCTCTGGTCTCCCAATGGCTCTCTATCGTAGTATTACAGGCAGATGATGCCTGGAGGTCATTGTTTGGAATTCGCTGTCTCAGATTTCTGATGTCACTATCACAGTGAAATATGTGGGCTTGCTCTCAAACATGGACCTTTATGCTCCTCGCAGAGGACGTATTCCGAGTGCAGCGCCACTAATTTGTATATTGCAGTTTTACTCAACTACACTTTCTTGGCAATATATTCAAATTTTATACGGTTTGGCTTATTTTTGAGGGAGTTATCGCTATTTTTGTGATTTTCCCTTAATTTATGATAGCCAGTGGAGTTACGAGGTGGCCTTGTGCCAATATTTAAAGGCGTTTTTACATTGTAGGGATTGATATTTATTTTAACTCACACGTTAAATTTTATTTTATGCTTACTTTCCTATAAGCCTTCATTTTCCCTAATTTTCAATGCCAGAATATTAAAATTTTATAACGCGCGTTGCATTTATTGCTGTTTAGCGTGACGTAACATATATTGCCTTCTGGCACAAGATTTTTTGAATCGGTTTTAGGAAACAGGATTATCTGAGCCCTGTAGAGTAATTATAATACTTGTTACTGTTATGTATTACTTATTTCAGTTGTGATTTAAATTGTTTTAAAGGTAATGTTTTAACTTATTTTGCTTCAGACTTAAAGTTTAATTTGTTTTAATTTTTTGTAGTTGAACTTAAGTTTCTTTGGTTTGTTTAAAAGTAATTGTAGTCATTTAATTTGTTCTCTTGACAGTTTTGGTTAACGCTGATTTTAAGTTGCTTGAGTATTTAATTTTTTTTCTTTTTACTTTTGGTTGGTTAATTATTTAAATTCTGTTTAGTTTTATTTTTCTTAACCTTGGTTGTTAATGTTAATCTCTTGATAAGTTGATCCTTAAGGTCAATCTTTTTAAGGTTTTGTTTACACAAGTTGGTGTTTAAAGTTTAATTTATGTTTTTTTTCCCCCTTTTCTGCTAACTTTGGGATCCATTCATACTTGATTATTGTATTTTAACTGAAGTAATTTTTATTTCTTACTATGGTGGTCGTGTTTGGTGTCGGAATAAACCCAAGAAAATTATCTGTGAAATTATTATATTTTTATTTAAGTACTTATCAGTATTGAAGTTAATTTGTTGTAAATTCTAATTAACTGTTATCCCTTCAAAACCTTCAAATTCTGTCCGTTGCCATCCCAAAGAGATTTATTAGCTTGTTTTCGATTTCTTCGCCCGCCAGACGGTAGTCTGTGAAACCTCTGTCAACATTGGTAAAAATTGCACCCTGCGGAGAGGCTAGTTTCTACATTACTAACTCTGCCGCAGGGTCAGGTTGGCGGGTTGTTTTTGCTTACTTGCAGGCTTTTCCTATGCTGAAATGGGAACCCTCGTCGAGGCTAGCAGCGATTCGCCGCCAATTCATGGAGCTCTTTCTACCTTGAACTGCACCTTCCTGCGTGGTTTTTCCCTGGGGCTGCCGGGCTGTTGGCGGTTTTACTACCATCAAAAATCGCCAATCAAGCGGTCTTGGCGTTTCGAGTAAAAAGGCTTGGGAGCTGCTGACGAGGAGAACTGACGGGAGATTGACATGCAGCCATTTTGACGGAAGGAGACGGTGCTGAAAGCGTCAGCGTTATCAGAGAAACATCGATGTCGGAAGAAATAGACGAGAGAAGGATACGAAGGAGGGCGACGAAAATGTCCAAACTTAACTAATATATATTTTTTTTTCTTTCCTTCTAGAAACCATATCTACAATGTATCACTGTTTACATCACTACTACATCACTGTTTGGAATGTCTAATTGTTTATAGCAGAGATGTTGGCCGAAGTTGTCTGTCTACCATATCTACAAATGTTAAATTCCCTGTTTGGTTGGGTATGAACCTACTTTTTATATTTTCCACTACACCGCCACCATGTACAATTCTGTATTAATTCAAAGTATCTTAAATAAATGCTATATTTAATTTTAATTTCTTGTAATGTTTTCACTTTAATTTAGAACACTGCACCCTATTGTTATATGACACAACGCATATTTAATTATTCTGTTGGAGCTCTTTGTCACTATTTACGATTGATTTGAACACTATTTTTACAATATATATTGTATTTATCATGTTGTCACAAACTTTACACATTCATGTTTTTGAGAATTGTTTATTCAAATATTGACTTATCATTTGGTATTGAACTTAAAACCTATACACCAACTCTTAAGAATTTTAAGCTCCAACATTACTATCTTCGAATTTTTAGTTTAGTTCTTGTTATTTGAGTTACCGCCCGAGTGATGCGTAGTGTGTTAACGTTGAGTCGACCCATTGTCAATTTTAAGGTTAGGTTATTCAAATATGGCAAAGCCCACGAGGGCTATCTGCCTAAAGGGAGGGATGCCTTCGTGGAGGACTTTCTAAGGGAAACTGGCTCGTATACACGTTACACATGGGGAAAACCACGAAAACGCCCATGCAGCCAGCCCGTTCGCGGGATTCGAACCTCGGACCGAACTACCAGTGTTCAGCGTCTTTACCGCTCGGCCGCTAGTGGGCCTGTGAATTTTAAGAGTTAATAAAGTTTTTTTTTTACCTTTCTCCTGTGTGGTTTCTACACGTATTTCAGCTGTCACGTCAGAAGATAAACAAGTGGGCCTCACAACATTTTTAATAGAAAATCAAGTTTGTAAATTTCATAAATAAGATTTTCCTTTGGAAAAAATTACATTAATAATTTCATTTGTAGTTTTGTAAAATGCAAACATTTATTCCTCATTCTCTGTGCAACTTATTTAATTCATTATTCTACTAAGAGGTTTAAGTGTAAACTAATGGCAGCTACGTTAGGCTTAGTATCACTTAAGAAAAACCTTTAAATTGCTGATAATTTTACAACTACTGGATGCGGATTAAACAAAGGCCTACAATTTTAGCCGGAACATAAGAATAAAATAAATTATTTACTTTTAAAGCAAAAAGTGTACAATTTATCAGCATACAAGAATCAAAATGTGAGCTCACCGAGATGGGTAACAGTAATTGTCACTCGGCAAATCTGGCAACAAACATGCATTGAAATAAAAATGAATATTTAATCTCATTCGGCTGCCAAGTTTCAGAGTCATTACGAATTCAACATTACAGATCCATACTGGATCCATACTAGATACATCATTATGGATCCATACATTTCTCTCCAATGTGGATCCACTTCCTACGTTATCTACGTGCTAGGCCATCAGCATTGCTGTTTAAATTATATATATATATACGTTTTGTGCGACCAATTACAATCAAAACGGGAGTTGCACAACTGCCTGTAATAGCAGTGCCATATACAAAATGTCAATGTTCTGAGGCTACTCGTTTTTGAGTTATGCGAGATACATACGTGACGAAAAAGATCTCTTCTGAATCCCTTTTACAATCCGTTTTGAGGAAAAGAGTCCTTTATTCTGTCCGTACGTACAGACGTCAGACAACATTGATTCGACAGCTGTCTAAATGGATATTTTCGTTGAAATAGGATACTCGAAATTTTTCTCGACTACAATACTTCCGTTATTTAGTAAAAGGAAGTAAAAATGGACAAGTTCTCTTCAAGCGAATCAGCTTAGGACAAAAAAATCTGATGTGTACACCACATGATTTTCTTGTACGGAATATTAAATTATACGCATTTTTTCCTGCATTTCATTTAAGCTTATTGGATTGAATTAAATATACTTCGCAGATAGCGCATAAACCACAATAGAATAAATGCACTTTTTAAAATGCAATATACTTGTTTACCATAACGACACTCTGACGCTAGGTTCAATTAACAGTGTTACATCTCCTTCATTTTGTAACTCAAAATACACAAAAATTATGTGTATCATCTGAAGAATTACCTAATTGTTGCCATATGTTCTATTCAAATACTGTAATAAATCTAAAAGGATGTATAAAAGAAATTAAACAACAACAACAACAACAAAAAAGAAACAGTTTTTCACAGACGATTCAGTATTTCACATTCAATAAATTTAAGTCTCACTTCCCAACAAGGCAAATATACATAAAATTCAAAATATCTATATTAAAAATTATGAAGTAAATCTTAAATACTTATTTCCTCGAACAAATTCCAGAATAGTTTAAGCATCATTTAATTTCCAGTAATAAAAGAAGCATTATCTCTGTTGTTGCGAAGCTTAGTTTCTCTAGATTGGCAACAAATCCACTATTCTACTAAGTTTCAAATAATTAAGACACAATAACACGCCGAACGAAACTAATTCAGAAGTCAAAACAACAAAAATCAGCGTAATATTCTCAATATTTTCACAGGACTAGTTTCGATGGTTTTTACCGAAACATCATCCTCAGCTGCGAAACACGTAAATGAAGAAGATCGGAAATAATGATTAGATAAGATAAGAAAGCCTGGACAAGAATAAGCACGTGGCGCCATCTGTTGGTGAAACCAGAGCTAAAACATAATTTCTTTAAAGGCCGAAGGCAAAATTGGATTGGAATTAGGATCGTTAACTAGAACAGAAAGATTTTTTTGAATGTGAAATGCCTCTAGAAAATCCAGTTCTCCAATGGAAGATGTTTTTTGAATAATTTTGGCAGCAGAAAAATTGAAAATGTGATTTTCGGACCAACAATGTTGAGCAACAGAAGACTTCTGAGTTTCCTTTTTTCTAACATATGCCTCATGTTCTTT
>KK121723.1:275387-328397 GCA_000611955.2 Stegodyphus mimosarum | reverse complement strand
AAAAGAGCCTTAAAATTTCGCGTCAAAGAACATGAGGCATATGTTAGAAAAAAGGAAACTCAGAAGTCTTCTGTTGCTCAACATTGTTGGTCCGAAAATCACATTTTCAATTTTTCTGCTGCCAAAATTATTCAAAAAACATCTTCCATTGGAGAACTGGATTTTCTAGAGGCATTTCACATTCAAAAAAATCTTTCTGTTCTAGTTAACGATCCTAATTCCAATCCAATTTTGCCTTCGGCCTTTAAAGAAATTATGTTTTAGCTCTGGTTTCACCAACAGATGGCGCCACGTGCTTATTCTTGTCCAGGCTTTCTTATCTTATCTAATCATTATTTCCGATCTTCTTCATTTACGTGTTTCGCAGCTGAGGATGATGGTTCGGTAAAAACCATCGAAACTAGTCCTGTGAAAATATTGAGAATATTACGCTGATTTTTGTTGTTTTGACTTCTGAATAAGTTTCAAATGTTAACAAATATGGTTGCTTTAGGCTTAGCCGCACTTAAACAACTTTTAAATTGTTGATAATTCTACAAATATTGCATACAGATTTACTAAAAGCATAAAAACCTTAACCGCAAGATAAGAACAACATAATTCAATCATTTTTAAAGTAAAAAATGCGCAATTTACCAACATGTGTGAATAGAAAATCTGAGGTTCCTGAGCTGAGCAACAGAGTGGGTGTGTGTGTATATATATATATATATATACATATATATATGCTTTTGGTACGGCCGATTGCAACAAAAAGGGAGGTGCACATATACATGCTATAGGAGGTCTGTATACAAAATTGTAACGGTTTGAGGCGTTTCGTTTCTGAGTTATGCGAGATGCGTACATACATACGTACGTACGCACAGACGCCACGAAAAATTCTCTTCACAACCCATTTTAAATTAGTTTTATAATTTTTTGGGGGGGAAAAAGAGTCCTTTATTCTCTCCCTTACACCTACAGATGTCACGCAAAAACATCGATAAACTGCATTCGATAGCTGTCAAAATGGATATTTCTTTGAAATATTGTAACTGAAATTTTTCGCGATTACAATACTCAGTACAAGGAAGTAATAAATATATATTCATGAGCTGCATTATTTAAAGTGTTCTACTGTTTGTTCAAATTTTAAACGGTGAATCAATAATAGCCATTGCAGTGCAGATGAAATAATGAGGATTAATTTCAGATGACGCAGTGAGTTTTAAGATTGAAAGGGGATGTAGCAAATTAAAATGATGAATCAAAAGGACTATTGCTCAATTAAAGTTATTTATCTTCATTCATATTTTATGATTTATACATATGTAATATTAAAGGTAGATTCACTTTTAGTCATGGCCGAAGTGCTTATAGTTGTAGCTGGCACACACATAGAATGCGTAATAGAAAAATGGGGACCAAAAAATAGCTGTAGATTGACTACATATTTTTTTCCTTGATGAATAATTTTTAGGACACATATTCCAAATATACTCCGTATTGGCTGCGACGAGGACTCAGTTTCATGTTTCTTATCAGATCTTTAAAATAATACGCGACGTAGAGATGGGAATAACACGCGTTTGTGCAGCGAGAGGAAGGTAGGAAAATTAAGTGCGCATTTCAGCAAAAAGTATCTATAGAGTTGATTTCTTTGTTTAAATTTTGAACTGCTATTTAAGAAGAGTTAACCACATTTCAGTATTAATAAGATGAAATAATACATATTAGTTTCTGATGACGCAGCTTAGATTCATAATTTTACCACAGGAAGGGGATGCAGCCAAATAAAATGAGGAATTAAAGGAACTATGGCTAAATTAAAATTAGTAGTGTTTTTACATTGCTAAATTAAAATTATTAGTTTTGTTTTGTATTTTTACAGCTTTTATTCTGTTTACTTGGGCCTGTACGGGGTTGGACTGATAAAGACAAAAATTACTTAGATTGTTTTCCTAAGATATTTTTCAGATTTTAAGTTTGTATTTGTGTTTTCTTCAGTTCAGAAACAGGGTAGTTTATTTATTATTAGATGAAAATATTCTTTATTTAATTAAGCTCGTATGTGTCTTTCACGATGGAAAAATAATTAATACGAATTTAATTTAACCCATAGAAAGCCACATTTAAATCGATATATATTCAGTAAGAAAAAACAAAGCGTCGTAATATCTCTATATTTGTTTAAATATACCATTTCTTCCGAAATAAGCCTTTGAAGGAAACGGAAACTTTATGCAATTATGGAATTGAAGAATTTTTGCTATCGTGAAATAAAATTGTTAAACGCGAAAAGTCCTATTCCGCTTCACGCAATCTGTCTTCAAATTATTTGAATATTTTAGGAATTTACTATGCAAGAACAAAAAGCGGAAGCTCGTTATTTTGAAATTCTTCGCTTTAAACAAATCTGATTCCGTTTTGTTTGTTGCCATTTCGTTCGAAATACAACAAATACTTTTCTATAAATAACTTCTTGTCTCGAAGTTTGAGGCTTAGCAATTTTGCAGCAGCAACATTTACTTCAGACTTAAGTAGAAATTTTAGAAGTTAATAATCTTATTACTTCGTCGGTTTTATGAAGTTCTTAAGTTTTTTAATCGTTTCTGCTTAGAAATAATGGTTGGAGGGATAGGGACACTTGACGTTTTCGGTCAAGTACCCGAGATGATGAAAAAGCAATTATCGATACATTTTCTTAAGAATCTGAAGTGCTTCATTAAAAAAGTTAATAATCTCAGCAGCAAAAGTAAATATTGTCTTATAAACTGCTACAGAATTGTTGATTCGCTGAAAGCGCGAGATTATAGCTTTGAAATATTGTAGTAAATTTGCAGTGAATTACTTTTATAGCCGCCTCCATTTTGAAACAGTTTTCAGCATTATGCTGCCAAAACAAAATTTATAAGTTCCATATACACCTCAAAATAAAATTAATGAAAAAAATTTCAAAATGAATGAAATCAGTTCATTCTTTCCAAGCGGCAACAAATTCGTGAGCAATTTTTTGTTGCCAAACCAAGAAAGATGAACTTTTGAAAGTTCGGAATAATACGTATACGTATGACGTCATGATTTAAATTTAATGTAATGTAACAGCTTTTTATCAATATCAATAATGTAATTAACGTAGCAATAGCATATCGTCAATTATCCTAACCCAGAACGAAAACGTTGCCAACAGGAACTATTTATTTAAAATGCTGATATTAAAGAAAAATATTCGACATACATTGACGTCACACGCAATCGCATGCTTTGTTCATCGTCAGAATAATGTTCTTATAAAATAATAATATATTGTTGCGTGCGTACGGGTTCGTAATGGATTGAATGCACAAGTCGATAAAAAGTTAATAAAAATTTATTCTTATCCCAAGAAATAAAATAAATGCTGAAATTTCCTCAAAGATATTAGTACAATATCACAATATCTCACAGTAATTACATTTTAAACTAGAATAGAACTCATTTCAAAAGACAGAGAAAGCTAATCCGATCTCAGCGCGAATTCGCTGCGATCAATAACAGCAGCGAAGTAAACAACAACAGTTCACTTAAAGCAACTGAGCTGAGATGTTTTAATTCGCCTTTTATAAGCTTTTTAATTACTAACGAGAATATTCTGGTAAAATCTATTTTCTCGATTATTCTGGATAGCAAAACAGTACAATTAAGAGATATCTATTCATTAAATGTTAAATGAACGCGCTCTTGTATTTTTACTTTTCTGGCGAAGTTTCTCTTAAATTTCCTCACGCGGCTGCATTGCACGGGAAAATAAAACAATTTTAATTACAATTCTATTCAAATAGCTAAATAAACAGAAAATCCGTAGCAATATTCTGCTTTAAATTTTTTTTCTGCACTTTGCTTTTGTTGCAACATACATTGGGAAAGACTTTTCATTTTATAAATGTCGTTCCGAAATGGCATTAAAATGTTCATATACCTCTGCTAGAAATTTCTGCGTATTGTGCATAAATCTTCAACCCAAAATTGAGAAACTATTTTTGCTTAGATTTTAACGTCGACTCTCTTAATATATCAATAAGGTGTTTGTTCCTTTTCCTTCATTGGCAAGCCTCCAGATTTATCGCAGTTCTGAAATGGATTATTTTTATTCACTCATACTTAGTTTTTTCTTCTCAGAAATCTTCTCTTATCGTTTAATTGTATTGACAGAGGGGCTCCATTGTATATCTGTTAACACTCTCACCTCAATTTAACTCATTTTCCATTAGAAAACTGCTACGTCATTTTCTTCCACGTATGATGACCACATGTTAAGATTTATTGCTAATCTACAAATAAATGTATTGATTGTTGCGTGCGTACGGGTTCGTAGTACATTGAATCCACGCAGCTCAGATGATAGTTTGATAAACAGTCTTATATAGTTTTCACCCGGCCGACGAGATATTTCTACCACTTTCTGCATTTCGAAATTACTGGAAGGCATAACGGTTACTGGTTATTTACTGAAATTATTGGAAGGCATAACGGTTACTGGTTATTATAATTCGGTTACTGGTTATTCAATTACAATATCCGTTACAGTTACACAAGGACCGGACCAAAATGTCGCCAAATGGGCTTCAAATTTGGCGACAAAAACTAGTCGTTAAAACCGTTGCCATCTTGGCGATATACCGTCAATTCATCGGAATAGCCATTTACTCAATGTTAGACTTGCCTCTGTATTCTTACATTTCTGGCATATCATCGCCTTTCTAGATTTTCAAGCTGCATTATACAGCAAAATACAATTTCACGTATAGTTGCACTAAAATCATCTACCTGTTTACAAAATTCGTAAGAATATCTTTGCGTTTTTTAACAAATAAACACTTGTCGTTTAGTGTGAGTACTTTATACACATGCTTTCGAATATTTATTTTGTATCGCGGAATTCTGATGTGTTTGAGAATAAATTCGCTTTATAAATATAAAATAATTCGTATGAGTTTTAAATGTGAATAATTTTCTCTATTATTTATTTGATTGATGACGGGTTGATAAAATGACCAAGAGACTTGTAATTTTTACAAGTAATATCCCAAAACATGAAAAAGTAAATTCTAGAAACATACACGTTGAATCAGAACAAGAAGACCAAACTTTGGGGATGATAGAAAGCAGCTTATACGAGCAATATTCGTCATAGAACATACGGTCGAACCGCAGACGGCGAGCCGCTAGGTGGCATTGTAAATACATGGTATAAAAAGGGTTGGTCCTCACACACAACGCCATTTTCCGCCGTGTATTGCCAAAAATATTGATGGTTATGCGAACCACGAAATGTCCAGGGCGATGGATTGGACGAAGTGGTGTCATACCTTAGCCATAAAGATCACCGGATCTCTCGTATTTGGACTTTTACTGTATAGCCGGGTCCACTAGCAGCCGAATGCTAAAGTCGCTGAACACTGTTAGTTCGGTCCGAAGTTCGAATCCCGCTAACGTGCTGGCTGGATGGACGTTTTCGTGGTTTTCCCCATGTGTAAAATGTATCCGAGCCAGTTTCCCTTAGAAAATCCTCCACGAAGGCATCCCTCTCCTTAGGCAGATAGCCTTTGAGGCTTTGCCGTTATCGCATAAAGAAACCAAACTTGTGGGGCCATATGAAAAGCCAAATCTACGATTGCCCATTTGAAATCAATATGGATCTAGCCGCCAGGATCGGCGTTGTTGCCGGCGATTTTCGGGAAGTGCTTTTCGTCTTCGCAAATGTGCGTCAAGGGAAATGTGACAGTGGAAAACTACCCTTTAAATTCTCATAGCTTTCGTTCCCACCCTACGTTCTACGACGAATATCGTATAGCTGCCATCTAGCACTCCTAAAATTTCGGTTTATTGTTGAGATTCCCCCTGTATGTTCAATTATCCGGAAAAATCTCTTTATCCGCAATCGAAGACATTTTGTTGCTGTCGATTAAAACGATTATCCTCTACGAAAATACTTGATTTAAAATGAAGGTTACATAACTAATTTTTAACGTTTACCTTTTTATTTCCTTGTACAAAGTAAAAAGGAAGCATTGTAAATGCGAAATATTTCTGGTATCATATTTCAGCGAAAATATCTATTTTGACTGCTATCGAATGCAATTTAACGAAGTTTCTGAGTGACATCCGTACTTAAAGACAGAATAAAGTACTCTTTTTTCCCCCAAAAATGACAAAACTGATTTAAAATGGATTCTGAAGAAATTTTTTCGTGGCGTCTGTGCGTACGTATGTTATCTCGTATGCCTCAAAAATAAACACCTTCAGAACGTTGAAATCCATGCTACAACATGTAGATGTGCACCTCCTATTTTGGTTGCAATCAGCCGCACCAAAGGTATATAAATATATGTATATATATACGGACACCGTTTCTCTTCTCAGTGAGCTCAGATATTTCATTCTTATTTGTTGATAAATTGTCCATTTTTTGCTTTAAAAATGATTGAATTATGTTGTTCTTATCTTCCGGTTAAGGTTTTTATGCCTTTAGTAAATCTGCATGCAAGATTTGTAGAATTATCAACAATTTAAATGTTGTTTAAGTGCGGCTAAGCCTAATCATTTTTCGCATGGCGGCCATATTTTTTTACATTTGAAACTTAGGAGAATAGTGGATTTTTTGCCAATTTACAGAAACTAAGCTTCTCAACAACAAAGATAACGCCTTCTTTTATTATTGCGACTTCAACCATGCTTAATCCATTCTGGAATTTATTCGAGGAAATAAATTTTAAGATTTACTTCGTAAGTTTTAATATAGATATTTTGAGTTTTTAATGTATTTTTGCCTTGCCGCGAAGTAAGAACTGAATTAATTGAAGAAGAATTACTGAATCGTCTGTGAAAAACTAAAACTTTTTTTTTTTTTTTTTTTTTTTTTTTTGGTTTGTTTAATTTCTTTTAAACGTCGTTTTAGATTTATTATAGTATTTGAATAGAACATGCGGCAACGATTAGATAATTCTTCAAATGATATACATAATTTTTGGTGCTTTCTGAATTATAAAATGAATGCGATATATGTTACGTGAACGTAGCGATAGAGTGTCGCTATGGTAAACAAATATAGTGAATTTTAAAGAGTGCATCCATTCTATTGTGGTTTATGAGCTATCGACGAAGTAGATTTAATTCTATCCAATCAATTTAAGTGAAATGAAAGAAAAAATGCGTATAATTTAATGTTAAGTACAAGAAAGTCATGTGGTGTACACATCAGATTTTTTTAATTTAAATTTAATGAAATATTGCATTTCATTTCTTAGAATTGCTGATAAATTCACTAAACGTACAATGCCCTTAAATCAATATATGCCTAGTAAAATGTATCGTAATATACATGTTATCAAAAATGCAGGTAATGACGCTGAAAAGAATTTCTGATGAATTGGAAAGCAAATGAATCAAAGAGTCTGAAAGTATAAGGAATTTAAAATTTGTCGACTTGCATTACTTACGATACATATATCAGTAAATGTTTGTACTGATTTCGATGCTCTAACATTCTTCTCTCTTTGAACTTCAGTATAATTGTGTCAGGTGATTTGAATTGTTCCGTAATTTATGTTTTCCGTGAGGATCAAACATCACACCTGATCTTCTGACTTTGTTTATTAAATAAGTGTTTTGAAGAAAGTACAATATAGGAATTATGGATGGATTACAGCTTTTACGAGAAAATAAAATTCCGATTTGAATTTAAAATTTTCGAGAGTGTTGCCATACATTGTACTTATATTCTTTACACTATATTTGGATGTAGACTGATACAACGTATTTGCTCAGGATATGTTCATCTCTGAAAATTATCAATTCGATTTTCAAAAGAGGAATTTTGCTTCGAATCACTTAAATGCGATATATCACTTTAAAATATGTTCCAACAAAATATTGTGGCTTTGTATTATAGTATTTAAATAATCTAAATAATGAAAAACGTGTATGAATTTATGCATTTTTCTCATTGTAAAAAAAACGACGCACTTAGAATCATCAAATTTTGAATAATATAGTCTTCTATCCGACCATGGGCACCTGGAAACCCGAATTTGAAATTTGTTTTACTGTCTATTTGATGCTTTGAAAGCGTTAACGAATTTTTGATGAAAAAAATTTAATAGTTTTAAAGCCAGTAGTGGCATCACCGTAGAATATAAAACCTTTTTTGTCTCCAGTGCGCGAGACCGTCCATCCGGAATTCTAAAGATATGTTGTTTTTAAATATTTTTTTCTGAATTTCACGTTAGCCCAGATACTCTCGAGACATGTATGTGCCTGTAAATGAAAAAAAAAAAACTTGCAAGTTAACATGAACTGTTAAAATACAAAAATACTGACTCAGTATTCGAAAACGCTAAAAAATACCAATACCAGAATGTTTAATTAATCATTGTTTGTTTTGAAGCTGTGTTTGGCAAAGATTTGTGAAGCAATTTAAAATGGAATTTTAAGTTTTAAGACTTTTATTTTGGAAAACAAATAAGATGTTATCTTCCTTACATTTAAAATTATGAATTTTAACATCACGCTCACACAATGAGTAGGATGTTATATATTTGATTTTATGAATTGCATTATGAAAATTGTTTTGATATTAGCTTTAGGATATTATGGGATATGAATTTGCCAAATTCAGTTATGGTTTTCTCTTATTTAATTTTATTTAATTATGTTTTCCAGCTTGAGCAATGATTTCAGAATCTTGGTTAGTATGATTAAAAAAGCCGATCTGTACACCACATGACTTCCATGTATGGAATATTAAATTACGCATTTTTTCCTGTATTTCATATAAACTTATTGAATTGAATTAAATTCTACTTCATCGATAGCGCATAAACCACAATAGAATAAACGCACTCTTTAAAATTCACATCTTTATTTACCACAGTGACACTCTGGCGCTAGGTTCACTTAACAGGTTACATCTTGTTCATTTTATAACTCATCAGAATCGCAAAAATTATGTATATCACCTGGAGAGTTACCTAATCGTTGCCACATGCTCTACTCAAATACTATAATATATATAAAACGAGGTATAAAAGGAATTAAACAAACAAAAAAGAAATAGTTTTTCACAGACGATTCAGCGCTGCTTACGTAATGAGCATGAGCTACTCGTAAACATTCTCCTCTGTCCGAGACACAATAGCGACAATATTTGCTGCTAATACGAAAAACCTATTTCCAAGAATTTCACTAGAGATATATTTGTCATTCAGTTAATAGAAAAATACATAAAAAGTCAAAATATCTGTATTAAAATTTAGGGAGTAAATCTTAAACACTTATTCTCTCGAATAAATTCCAAAATGGATTAGCATCATTTAATTCGCAATAATAAAAGAAGGTGTTACCTTTTTTGTTGCGAAACTTAGTTTCTCTATATTGACAACAAATCCACTATTCCACTAAGTTTTAATTGTAAACAAATACGGCTGCTATGTAAAAATAATTAGACTGAGCCGCACTAAACAACTTTTAAATTGTTAATAATTCTACAAATATTGCGTGCAGATTTGCTAAAGGCATAACCAAACGATAAGAATAACATAATTCAATTATTTTGAAAACAGAAATTGCTCACTTTACCAACATATAAGAATAAAAAACTGAGCTCACTGAGCCGAGTAACAGAGTGGATATATATATATATATATATATATATATATATTTATATATATATATATATTTATTTATATACTTTTGGCGCTTCCGATTGCACCCAAAAATGGGGGTGCACATCTACATGTTATAGCAGTCCTATATACAAAATTTCAACGCTCTAAGGCTTCTCGTTTCTGAGTTATGCGAGATACATACATACATACGTACATACGCGCAGGCGCCACGAAGAAATCTTTTCGGAATCTATTTTAAATCAGCTTTCTAATTTCTTGTGGTAAAAAGTCCTTTATTCTGCCCTTGTCTCCAGATATCACGCAAAAGCATAGTTAAAAGTGCATTTGATAGCGGTCAAAATGGATATTTTCGTTGAAATACGGTACCCAGAAGTTTTCGTGATTACAATGCTTCTTTTAGTTCGTAGAAGGAAGTAAAAAGGCGAAGAAAAAGAAATGGCGAATTAAAAAGAAGAGAGAAAAAACATTAGGATGCACTTAACTGATCGATGTTTATGTTCGCAAGTAATGTTTTCTAAAATGAGATTAGTGAAAAACAGTCTGAGAGAGATCATTGAGCAGTCAAATAATTTTAGTTCCCTTTGTATGCTCGACGATTTAACATCAACGTTATACAGTCAAAAACTTTATTTCTTCTGAGCCCTAAAGCAGTTAACTTTAATATTAACACATCGCAAAGTTATTTATGAGGTAACTGGAGATTGAAAACAAGGGTTTAACATTGCACACATGATTGAGTTACGCATGAATATGTTTTTTAAATAAAACCTTAGTTCCTGCGATTTGAAATTAAGTCTTTTCTGCTTTCTGTTGTAAAAGAGATTGCAGTTACTTTGCTTCTTACAATCATAAATTAAGTAAATTCAACAAATTTCTTGAAATATTATTTAATACGAAGTTGGCAAGGCACATAATTACAAAGATTTTGCTTGAAGCTTGAATAACCACTAAATCCTTAAATTTACAAAGAAGTGCCATTACTGCTAACATATAGAACCAAACTGTTTTAAGCTTTTTAATAATCTAAAAGGCTTTTGTAAATAATTTTCTAAACGCGTTTATCAAAAATTTAATTACTGATAAATGCGTTCAGCCTAGCAATGATTGATCAATACTGTTACGGATTTTGTATTTATTTAGAATTGTAATTAAAATCCTTTTATTTTTCCTTTCAACGCAGGCGAATTTGAAGAGAAAACTACGTTGGCAAAGTAGAAATACAAGAGCGCGTGCATTTAACATTTAATAAATAAATATCTCCTAATTGCTGTTGCCATCCAGAAAAATCAAGAAAATAGATTTTACCAGAATGTTCTCGCGAATGATTAAAAAGCTTGTAAAAGCCGAATTAAAACACCTCAGCTCAGTTGTTGTGGTTTCAAGCGAACTGTAATGTTTACTTAATGCTGTAGCGAATTCGCTGTGAGATTGAATTAGTTTCTCTGTATTTTGAATTTGAGTTTTATTCAACGCTGTAGTAGTTTACAATATAACTACTGTGAAATACTGTTTACTTAATGCTGTGATTGATTGTAGTGAAGTCGCTGTAATATGGGGTTAACTTTATCTGTTTTGAATTGAATTTTGTATAAAGTTTGAGATATTGTGATATTGTACGAATACTTGTGAAGAAATATTTCAGCATTTTGTTTTATTTCTTGTGAAAAGAATAAATTTGATTAACTTTTCATCGACTTGTGCATTCAATCCGTTACGAATCCGTTCGCATGCAACAATACGTTTAAAAAAACTTTGTACGGCTGAACTACTGGAGACTATTTTATGTAAAAATGCAGTTAAGCTTGTATTTCGAATTCCTGCGGATGCATCACTTGCCATATATGTGCACACAAATAAATTTTAGGGATAGTTATATTTGACAAGTTTATCATTTTCGCCGCTATATGTCTAACTAAGGGCAGTCTTTTTAAAGATTCTATAAGAAATTTTCTGTTTTACACAAGTATACGAGGATTATCTATCTAACGGGGTGATGTTTTCGCTAAGAGCTTTTTAAGGGTTTTTACTTAACTGTGTTTAAAGCAAGGAGGACTGAAAATTCTATTAATTTTTTTAAATTTTGAAAAATAATTTTTCAATTTTTTTTAAATTGAATTTCCGTTGCTTGGAGATGTAATTATATATATATGTGTGTGTGTGTGTGTAAGATATAAGAAAATGCGATAGCTGCTTAAAAAACTAATTGGCGATCTCTAAATTAGCATTCTAAATTTAGTGCCTTCCCACTAAATTCATCTGTTCTCCCGAATTCGAGATTTTTCTACGTTACGTAACGCTGCTTGAAAAGTGCAAACCAAAATTTCCATCCAGACTGTTGCCATACAGAAAAATCTAGAAAAATCGAGATTAACTGATAATAAAAAAGCATATAAAAGCCGAATTCAAACACCTCATCTCAGTTGCTGTAGTTGTAGCTCTTTAAAGTGAACTGCTGTTTGTTTACTTAATGCTGTAGCGATTTCGCTGTGAGATGGAAGTAGTTTATCTGTTTTGAATTGAGTTTTGCTAAGCGTTTGAGATATTGTGACATTGTTCGAATATCTCTGAAGAAATATTTCAGCATTTTGATTTATTTCTTTCGGAAAGAATAAACTTTGTTAACTTTCTAACGACTTGTGCATTCAATACATAACGAACCCGTACGCACGCAACAATTTTTGGTGTCAGGAGTAGGGTTTTTGAATGCCATTAACTAGAGCAATGGAAGAACAATTAAGGCAATTTATGGCAGCCTTTGCTGCATTTAAAGAAAAAATTAAAGCTGGCCAAGATTCTGTTAAAGAGGAGATGAAAGCTGGTCAAGCATCTGTTGAGGATGAAATGAAGGCTGTGATGAGATGAAAACGGTTCAAGAAGAGATGAAATTGGGTCAAGAATCCGTTAAGGAAGACATGAGAGTCGTTAAAGCAAGTCAAGAAGAAATGAAAAAGATCTATATTAATGAGGACAAATTCTTATTGCATTATATGCTAATAAGTTGACTTCGTAGTATCTGAAAAACTTGGTGGTCGAGGCAGTTTAATATCTATTTTTATTTGCAAATGACATTTGTGGTCACAGTTCGCTTGAGACTCTAGTCGTGCGTATTAAAGAGCGCTTACATTTTTTATATTACTGCGATAGGAGGCGAGCACAGCGAAATTACATCCAAGCAGCGCACAGAGAGAAGCTGAAGTGCATAGTTATCCAATATGGAAGCACACGAAGAGAAAGGTTTTCGTTTGAGTTGAAAGGTTTTCGTTTGAGTTGATTTTTAAAACAGAGCGGTAGAATTAAAGCGTTGCCTTTAGTTATTATAATAAATTATAATTTTGATTTACATATTTTTTGTATTTTACATATCCGTGCTAATTACGCCACCTTTTCTGCCAGCTTCGACACTGCTAACAGTTCGTCGCGTTGCTTTCGTGTCTAAAAGGATGTCGTCCCTGTTAACCGGTGTATATGAGAAATTATTATAATTCCTTATAATCAAAAAGTGCACTGTCTACGAAGTATGCTTCTAAAGTGCCTAGAAATAAGATGGTAATTAACTGAACTTGGATTTTTTAAACATCTTCTTTCATCTTTTCACTCGACTATAGAAAGCTGATAAAAGTACCGTAAGATAAGTATAAATAAAAGTAAGGTGATAAGTATAAATAAAAGTTAACTGCTCGTCAAAAATATCCATCCTGGGTTACGACGACTGCCAGCTGATTTCCTTTTCTATGTTGTCCCGAAATTATTATATTTATATGCCCATTTTGTTACTCGGCTCCCTGAACTCAGTTTTTTTTATTTTTATCTGTTGGTAAATTGTGCATTTTTTGCTTTAAAAATTATTGAATTATGTTGTTCTTATCTTCCGGTTAAGGTGTTTATGCCTTTAGTTAATCTGTACTCAAAAGGTGTAGAATTATCGACAATTTAAAGGTTGTTGATGTGTGGCTAAGCCTAATTTTTTTACCATAGCAGCCATATTGTTTTAAATTTGAAACTTAGCAGGATAGTGAAGGGATTTCTTTCGTGAAGTCTGTACATACGTACGCATGTATGCATGTATTTCGTATAAAGCACAAAACATAAGCCGCAGAACTTTGAAATTTTGTATATGGAATACTGTAACATCTAGTTATGTACCTGTCTTTTTTTTTGCAAACGACAACAGAAAAAACAAATTCATTGCCATAAACATTTGCGCACCAAGAAAGAGTTGTCAGACTGAAACGAAATTTTACGTATGTAAGTACTACTTTGATATAAGTAAGGGATCAGAAAATCAAAGAAAAAAGGATCCTTTAATGCAGGAAAAAGTACACATGAACGGAAGTTTTAGTACTATGTTGGGCTACATCTAGCGCGAATGTACGATGCGATACGAGCAAGCATTGAGGCATACAATTCCGTGTGGTACTCTGAGACATCTCGTTTCCCAGTTGCTGTAAATGCTCCTCTAGTTCGGCCAAACTCGTAGGCTGTCCAACTTGCCGTCCCAAATGACCCCAGAAATGCTCGATTAGTGACTAATCTGGGGATCGAGTAGGCCAGGTAAAGGTGTAAATGTAGCGCAGGCAGTCTTGTGAGATCCATGCTGTGTGAGGCCGAGC
The DNA here is from genome assembly GCA_000611955.2 of Stegodyphus mimosarum. Classification (NCBI taxonomy): domain Eukaryota; kingdom Metazoa; phylum Arthropoda; class Arachnida; order Araneae; family Eresidae; genus Stegodyphus; species Stegodyphus mimosarum. The sequence goes on along the minus strand of KK121723.1, from coordinate 314,140 downwards.
TTTGTCTTTTGAAAACACTGTCCTCTGAGCCCTGCCATGACTGGCAACACCTGTGGCTGAAGGATGTCATGGACGTACCGCTGGCCTGTCATTATGCCATGGATCAATGTTAGGGGTGACGGTGTATCATAAGCAATGGCACCCCATACCATAACACCAACTGTGGGAGCGGTGTGTCTTTGTAAAGCGAAGGCAGGATTGAGGCGTTCAGCACGGGGCCTCCACACACGAACACGATTGTCATTACTGGTCAAATCGAAACTAGATTCGTTGCTGAAGACGACCTGGTTCCATTCCGTTAAAGTCCAATCCTGTCGGGAGCAACACCACTGCAAACGGAGGCGTCGGTGGGTGGGTGTCATTGGCAGCACACGTAATGGGGGCCGCGATACCAGATGTATTTCAACTCGGCGCCTTGCGATGGTTTGAGAAGACACAGGGGCCCGTAATGAAGCTGCTGCCTGTGTCTGGATAGCGGCCAATGAGACAATTGGCTCTACGCGTGCGTGTCGTAGGATGTGACGGTCTTCTCGATGACTGGTCTGTCGAGGGCGTCTTGAGCCTGGTCTCCGTGTAAATGACGTCTCTTCTGTCCACTGTTTCAACACCTCCTCACAGTAAACCCAGAACGGCCTAGCTACTCGCTGAGCTGACCACCCAACTTCCATCATCCCGATGATTTTTCCGCTCTCGAACTCTGACAGCTGCGAATCTTGGCTTCGATGGCAGCGTAACGGCATGCCTACCTCAGCGTTTCCTTAGAAAAAGATTAAGTACACTCAAACAAGCTCTGCTTATCTGTTTTATATTCCAAGAAGAAAGAAGTTCAACGGCCTCTAGTGGCATTATGCGCAATTACGCTGCATTTCTAATCATTTGCATATCTGCCCGATATGTACCGTAATGACGAGTTTCGTTACGATCCCACAATTTTTTCTTGGCCAATTTTTATGGCAATGAGTGTAGATATATATATATATATATATGTAAGATAAAAAATATGTAAATCAAAATTATAATTTAAATTAACCCCTAATTCCCTTTAATTATCTCCCTCTGTTTTAAAAATCGTAATAAATTCTCTGGACTGCGTCATTTCTAGCTCATTCCATTTTGCATGGCCTGCGCAACGCTGATGACGTAATAATTCAAAACTGAATCTTTCAACTCAAACCAAAACTTTTATCTTCGTGTGCTTCCATTATTGAATAACTTAATCACTTCGGTTGCTCTCTCTTCACTGCTTGTTCGCTATTTCGTTGTGCGCGCTTCCTATCACAATACTTTCCAAAATGAAAATGTTCTTGAATAGGCACGACTCGAGTGCTAAGTGATTGTGGCCACAAATCTCAAATGGAAAATAAAAATGGAATTAAAACCGCCTGGACTGCAAGTTTCTTTATTTTATGTAGCTATTATACATGGACGCTGCTCCGTCTTTTCCTTGCATTTATTATTATTACATATATATATATATATATATATACACACTTACTAGCAATGAGTGTATATATATATACACACACACACATATATATATATACACTCATTGCTAGTAAAGAATAAGGCTCATAGGCTAGGAAGTAGGTGTATATATATATATATATACGTACTTCCTCGTACCCGGTTTAAACGCCCTTATATGGCCTTTAGTTTTGCAATCGTTAGTCGAACCTATACATTTCTAATTACAGATGTGTTTTAAATGACGATAATGTACATGCTTTGCTTATTTGAAGTTTAAAAAAAAAATAATTTTCGAAAAATAATTCTAATCTAATTTTTAATGCGATCTCCTAGTTCCTGTCATTTATTATGAAAAGTTTTACACTCGTTATAAAAAAATGAGATGTAAGAAATGGGAACTTCCTTACGATAAAAATTAAAACGGATATTTAATTTCCAGATGTGAAGTGTTTGTTGCCGCTTTCCAATTGCCTTGAGGGATCGATTAATAAAGTTATAATTTGAGGTAATAAGTTTAAATGAAATGCGGAAAAAATGAGTATTATTTTAATACGCTGTGCAATGGAAGTCATGTGGAGTGGATAACAGAATTTTTACTTTTGTTGAAAGTTGTTTTTTTCATGTAGGGGCATATATTGCAAAGTAAATTTTAGGCAATGATCGGCACATTTCCTGTTAACATCCTGTAGTCTGCTTCTTTCTGCATTTCTGATTATTTTTCTCAACGCTCGGTGATGTTGTTTCATCGGTATAAACATTTTTGCTCATAGAAATGAGTAAGACGCTGTTACTGACGGCCTCTAATAAAAGACACATTTGACGTAATCTTAAATATCGATTTCAGTGTTATTCTCGTTGCAAAACCTTTCAGGAAGATGGATTGAAGAAAATGTAGTTACGATAATGAAATAATCCTTATCTTATTCTAGCACGTATTCATAAATTTTGGATAAAGTTTTGTTAAGTTAGGTTATTTGAAAATGGCTAAGCACATGAGAGCTATCTGCCTAAGAGATGCTTTCGTGTAGTACTTCCTAACGGACCTCATTCCTAAGGATTCTCATTCATTTTGCAGATGTAGGAAGCCGAAAAAATCAGTCAATCATGACACCAGCCTGTTCGCCTGGAATCGAAGCATTTCTAAAGTCAGAAAATGTGAAAGGTTTCTATTTCTCCGCAACGAATCCAAAAATAAATTTTCGTTTCAAACACAGTTATTTTCTCCTAGGCATTGCGAACAATGAAAGAATTACCTTGTAGCTAGAGAATTAGATCAATTAGTTTTGAGAATGCATTTTAAAGATATGGAAGTGTACTCAGCCATATGGCATTAGCGGAAATAATGCAAAAATATTCGTTAACTTAGTTTTATTTCAAGACATTTCTGGCACAAGGGCAGGCGCAAGAAGAGGCTTCGAAGACCGCCTACAATGGAGATTAAAAAGTATTTGAACATCACAAATTTATGCAATAATTATATTGTAAATGATATAAATTAAATTTTTACATAATAACTACTTTAAATTAGTTTTTGTAATAATTAAAAAATAACTGTCACGTAATTTTTTCATAAAACCATAAAATCTGATGTATACATCACATGACTTCCTTGTGCGGAATATTAAATTATACGCATTTTGCATTTCATTTAAACTTATTGGATTGAATTAAATCTGCTTCCTCGATAGCGCATAAACCACAATGAATAAATGCATTCTTTAAAATTCACCATACATTTTTACTATAGCGACACTCTGGTTCACTTGACAGCGTTACATCTCATTCATTTTATAATCAGAATGCACAAAAATTATGTATATCATCCGAAGAATTTTCTAATCGTTGCCACACGTTCTATTCAAATATTATGATGAATCTAAAACGATGTATCAAAGAAATTAAACAAAAAGAAAAAAAAAAAAGGAAAACGTTTTCACAGACGATTTCGTATTACTAATTCAATAAATTCAGATCTCAATTCGCGACGAGGCAAACTTACATAAAACTCCAAATATCTATATTAAAAATTAAGTACGTAAATCTTAAACACTTATTTCCTTGAATAAATTCCAAAATGGCTTAAGCATAATTTAATTCGCACTAATAAAAGAAGACGTTATTTTTGTTGTTGCAAAGCTTAGTTACTCTAGATTGGTAACAAGTCCAATATTCTGCTAAGTTTCAAATGTAAACAAATATGGCCGCTATGGCAAAAGTATATAGGCTTACTCGCACTTACACAATTTTTAAATTCTTCGTAATTCTACAATTATGACATACAGGTTAACTAAGGGCATAAGAACCTTAAGCGGAAGATAAGAACAAAATAATTCAGTGATTTCAAAGCAAAAAATGCACAATTGACAAGCATATAAGAATAAAGAAACTGATCTCACCGAGCCGAGTAACAGAGTGGATATAGATATACATATATTTATATAATTTTGGTGTCGCCTATTGCAACCAAAATAGGAGGTGCACATCTGCATGTTATAGCAGTCCCATATACAAAATTGCAACGTTCTGAGGCTAGTCATTTTTTAGTTATTCGAGATACATACATACGTGCGCACAGACAAAAATCTCTTTAGAATCCATTTTAAACCAGTTTTATAACTGTTTTCGGGAAAAAGAGTCCTTTATTCTGTCCTTACATTCAGCTATCACGCAAAAATATCGTTAAATTGCATTTGATAGCAGTCAAAACAGGTATTTTCGATGAAATATGATACTCGAAATTTTTTGCGATTGCAATACTTCCTGTTTACTTCGTACAAAGAAGTAAAAATAAATGTTACTTAATCCTGTCATAAAGCCAAAAACGAAATTATGCAAATTTCCAGGGAGTAAGTATTTGAATAACCAATGAAAAATGTTGAAACTTGACTTCAAATACTGAAAGTGAAAGAACAAGAAAAGCAATCTATTTTAAAACGTTTTATTAGTCTTATCAATTCCAGTTCCGCCTCTTTTTACTACAAATTTATTATTTTGAGCTGTCTGGAAAACAGATTGAGTTAAAAATGAGAAATGCGCGATAGAACCGTAAATGTAAGAAATAATGGCTCCATTTATCGTGAAACAGGAAACATTTTATGTCTAAATTTATGAACTGTGTATTATGTGAGAAGTAAATATAAAACAACTAGGTATATCGAAGGTAGAAACAGGACAGGCGGCCAGAAGTTCTTATAGCAATAGAAAGCCGAATGATGGAAAAGTTAGTTAAAAAAAACCCTTTTATTAGCTGTGTAGAAATATCTAATGACCTTGCATCTTGTTCAGGTGTTTGTTTTATGCTTTAAACAGTAAGAAATTATCTACATAAATTCGGGTATAAAGCCAGGAATGCAAGAAAAAACCCGTATAAGTGAAACTAATTCTAAGAAAAGGTTACATTTTGCAAAAGAATATATAAATAAACATTTATAATTTTGGAAAAGCAATATTTTTACTGACGAAAATAAATTTTACTTGTTTGCATCCGATGGCGTCAAAACGGTTTGGAGAAAAAATAAAACGGTTCTAAATCTTAAAAATGTGCACCCAACAGTCAGGTTTGGTGGTGGAAGGGATTCGGTAGGGGGTAGTATGAGCTGGAATGGACCTGGTAGTTTGACGGTAATTGAGAGGGAAGACAATTTATTTCAAAGAGTGCCAAAACTGGGTTTTAAAGATGACTTCTAGTCCCAATAAGACAACGAGCCTGAACATGCAGCTACGGTTACAAAAGCATTCCACTTATATAAAGTTCTCCGAAGACTGAAAACTTTACTCCAATCACCTGATCTTAAACCCATTGAGAATTTATGATATTATCTGTATCAAGAAGTTAGGAAACATCAATTTTCAAACAAAAATTAATTAAAAAGTATTTATTTGAACACTAAGGGATATTTTCCCATGCGTTCAATTGGGAAGGTTCATCGCGAAGGTTGCTATTTATATTTCTGGCCTTGGCAACAGAAAGTGTTACCAGGCGACCTCAGATGATTCCAGTCGAGAGTTTGATATATTGAACTATAACTTCTTCAGAATGTTTTGCCATTTTAGCGTGATTTTTGTTGTTTACAATAAACTGAGAAACTCATATCGGGCAAAAAAATGGAATTGACTCGTGAACATAATTTTTCATAACTTTCGACATGTATTATGAAGAAGAGTACTTCGATGAACTTAATTCTTTATACAGCGATAAAGCACCATCTTATAGCACTGCAAGAAACTGGTATAACGAATTCAGTCGTCGTCAACGTTTGCTCCAGGACGAATTTCATTAAGGTCGTCCAAAATCGAATGTTGTGCCAGAAAATATCGATGTTGCGCGTGAACTGATAACGCAAGATCGTCATGTGACATACCGGGAAACTGAGGCATCTTTGGGCATTACTATAACAAGCATCAATAAGATATTACTTGAATATTTGGCCGCAAAAAAGATTTGTTCGCGTTGGAACTCGCATAATCTTACAGAGGTTCAAAAGAAGGCTCGTGTCGATTGGTATAAGGAAATGTTAGAAAAATACGTTAAAGGTGCTTCAAAGGCTGTGTGTAACATCTACACAGCTGACAAATAATTAATCTATGCATATAAGCCCGAAACAAAACAGCAGTCGATTGTATGGGTCTTCCGAGAAGAGCCCAATCGAACGAAAGTTGGTCATGGAAGAAGCAGCATCGAAGCAAATGGTTGCCTGTTTCTTTGGCATTACCAGTCACGTGGCGATAATGCCGTTAGAGCAAAGCAGGAAGGGTTAATTCTGAATGTTTCACGACCATTTGTTTGCCAGAAATCGTCGCAGAAATTCGAAAAAAGCAGAAGAGGCGAATCATTCTTCACCATGACAATGTGAGCTCTCACACAGTGGCTTAAACAAAGGAATTTTTGAGGGGCCAAAATATCAAATTGATAGGTCATCCGCCGTACTGCTCTGATTGGGTACCTAATGACATTTTTTTTTATTCCCGCGGATCAAAAATAAATTGCGTGGTCGGAGATTTGCGACACTCGAACAAACAGTTGATGCATTCGAAATGCATGTTTCGGAGTTACCTCAATAAGCGTGAAGAACGTGCTTCGAAAATTGTTTCAAACGCATACAAAAGTGTATTAATCTCCATGAAGAATATTTTGAAAAACAGTAAAACTAATTTCGATTCTAAACATTTATTTTTTCATTTGTTAGGCTAGAAATATAAATAGCAATCCTCGTATATCGTGAAACCACTCTGACCACAACGTCAGTAGAATCGGTGCCAAAGCAATGCCAGGAAGGCTACAGGCTGTTATAGACAATGGAGTTTTTACAAAATATTAAATTTAATTTTTATTGCATTGGTTTCATTGAATTTTAAGTTATAATCATTTGGTTCAAATACTTTTTCTCCTTGAATATTTGCATATCTTGATATCTGTATGTTATGGGTGGCAACAAACATTCTATTACTTATTTATTACATAAGTTTATAAGGTATTTCTCCCGCCTTCTGAGCATGCTTTCGTGGTGTAGTCGTTAGCACGCTCGACGCGTATTCGTAAGGTCCTTGGTTCGAGTCCCGGCCACGACGCTGCTCATTTTTCATCTCTGCAAAAAATTCTAATAACTCTACAGTGGCGCCCGATTGGGTCGGCGACTGGGTCTCCAAATCCCTAGTCTCCTTTTAAAAGGGGGAGTATAGAAGGTATTTCTCCCTCTTTCTTAGTATGCCTTCGTGGTGTCTCGGTTACACATTTTCGATTTCGTTCTCGGTTACACATTTTCGATTTACGTAAAAACTAGCTTTTGCCCTTATGATTCTTATGTAAAAAATAAAGGCATTTTTTGACATAAAGCAGAAAACAAAAATCAAGAAACGTAGCATAAGTTATTATATTTATGCTCTCATAGTTACATTACATTACTACTTAATCTAAAAATGCTGGCGTGTTTTTTCTTTTAACCTCACTTTCAAAGTTACTTTTGAATAGTTACATTTCTATATTTTAAAATTTTTTGTATTGTTACCTGCATACGGGCTCGTAATACATTCAATACACAGGTCCGATGATAGGTTATTAGGTATTTCTTCCGCCTTCTTTGCATGCCTTCTTGGTGTAATGGTCAGCATATTCGACGCGTATTCGAGAGGTCCGTGGTTCGAGTCCCGGCGAGGGCATTATTCATTTTTCATCTTCCCTGCTTTCAAATCATACCTAATGTCTCTAAAAATTATGTGAACTAGTTTTTACGTAAAAATTTAATCTAATTTACATCACTTGCAATTCAATTATTGCATAAATTTTTGTTGTTTAAATACGTTTTCCTTCCACTGTATATTCTGCGGATCATAATTTGAGAAACGCTGACGTAATCATTAAAGCGATTAATAACTGACTTCATCCTCAAATGCAAAATGGTTAATCATTGCTAAAAAAGTTACAGTAGTAACTTTATCCATGTACAATTCCTAGTAACAGCACGATTCTATAAATCACAATGAAACCGGTAATGCACTAATTGCAAAATAGGTACTTGAGAATAATATAAGCAATAATGGGAAAGCGATAGAGTTTTCAAGGTCACGGTTGCAGAGTAAAAATTCATTTTTAAAATTTTGACCTAGGAGAGGAACTTCCACTTGTTGGCATCGCAAAGATAATGACTCAAAGCGGAATGGCCCTTAATACTGGCGGTACTGGAATGGTACTGTTACGAATTTTGTATTCAGATAGTTAATTTTAGTAAAATTATAATTAAAATTGTTTGTATTTCCCCGTGCAATGCACCGCGAGAGAAATTTTAAAAGAAAGTTGCGCCGAAAAAGGAGGAAGGCAGGACGTTTGCATTTGACGTTTAATAAATCGATATTTCGGTAATTTGTGTTGAAATTGAATAAATGTAATTGACCGATATGTTAGTTGTAACCGTAATTCCACCCTCGTATTACTTTCCATTAATTTCAAGAAGCAGAAAGTACTAACTCACGCGGCCGGTTGAAAACTACTTAAGGTCGAAGATAGAGCATCTGCTCTTAGTTGTTTAGTTAGCAGCTGCTGTTATTGTTGCGAGTTCAGAGGGAGATCGGATTAGCTTTCTCTTCAGATGCGATTGCATTGCCTTGTATTTAATGTTTTTAGGAGTTTAAAATGTAACTACTGATTATTCTACTTGATATTATGAACACTTGTACGAATATCTCTGAGGAAAATTTCACTTTTCAGATATATTTCTTTTGCTGAGAATAAAATACATTAACCTACTAGCGGAAGTACCCGATGCCAGTTAAGTTAGATTAAGAGTAATGCATCTAACAATAGAGAGAACGATACCGCTGCAATCCTTCTGTAATAAAAAGGCAAAACGTACGATTCATAGACACACATTTTTCAGTCTGGTGCGATATCGAAACCACATAAAAAGTTTTGATAGAAAATCTCTCTGATGATATCAACAACAATGGCACTCCGTTTTTAATGATTTTCGTCTTTCTTATCAAATGGTTGTAAAAACTCAAGTTCCATCCAATATTTCACCTACATGCAATTATAGTCGATTAAATGTGGCAAAAATTGATCGTAATTGATCAGAAATCAATAACGCGAACAAACAAAAAACACGCAAACAAACATGCTTCTTTATATACGTATATATATAGATTTTGTAAAACTTAGAAAGTTTTGATTAACAAACTTTACGATTTGGAAAACGGGCAGTAGTAACACTTTTGGAAATAAACATTTTTATCTCCAACACGCCAGACTGTTGCCACTCAGAAAAATGAGTGCGAAAATTAGAACTTTCGGAGTTTTTAAATAATATTTTATCTGGTTAAAGTCGTACGAAGATGGGAACAGTCGAAATGGCTTCCAACGAATTTTTGGAATCGGGATAATGTGTTTAATATTTGGCAATGCTATTTTTATTTCATCGTAAAACTTGGAAATTTGTTTATTAACAAGCTCTACGATTTGAGAGCAAGCAGTGGCAGCACTTCTCGAAATAAAGCAGATTTTCTTCCCCAGCTTGCGAGACTCTTGCCACTGGGAAAAATGTGGCGAAAATTATTGTTTTTTCGAGTTTTTAATTAATACCTCTGATTTAGCAACTTTTTTTTGGGGGGGGGAAGTGGACGTCAACTTTTTCGAGGACACAGAAAAGAATCGTAGAACGTTTGGCGACGATAACTATAGCGTGGACTGAGTTATTAGAGGGCAAACACACTTTATTCTTGATATATATAGATTATTAGACTTGTTCATTCAATCTAGTACGAACCCGTACGCACGCAACAGTACTATAGCTTTTCCTAATGCTTCACCGACATCAGCAGAGACAAGTACATCAACGCTGGTGAGTTCAACTGGATAAAGGGAAAGCATATTGCACGGATTGAAAAGGCAATGCCTGTCTAAAACTTAATTCCGCGAATACGGAACATGGACGCCATTGACATATAGGCGCGTATGAAGAATGCATCTGGACATACAATTGTCTGACAATTATTAAGTCAAATTGCGTATGGGGAGTGGCTCTGTAAACTTGCATTGTAGAATAATCATTTGCAAATAAAGATATTGTTAGGTAAGGTCCAGGCGCGGTAAGATTGTTTCGCCGCAAAGCAGGTTTAGAGTTGCCAGGAAATGGCAAGGGAAGGCAGGGTTGCAACATTTGGTGAGAAATTGCCCATTTGGCGACAAAATCGGCGATATGCGACAGACGGAGGGAGAACTTTCTGGAACTTCTTACTGATTTAGCCCAGAATGTTCTCGAACACAAGCCAAAAGCTATGTACACCCCGCTGGTACCCGGACAGTCAGTGCCTGGTCGAGTTGATTATCAATCAGTGAGCAAGCGTCTCGTAGTCTAGTGCCCAGTTTGTCGTCGAATGCATCGAGAGAGTCTCTTAGTGCACCGTCGAGTTTTATCTTAGAGAGTGTTGAGCTTCGAAAACGAACGAAACCAGTCCGAAGTTGTACTCTAGTGTATCGTCGAGTGCATCGCGTGTTGTAGCGTGGATAGTCTGGAGCGTACGTAGAGTTCCGAGAACGACCGAGTAGAGTCGGGAGCGGTACTCTGGCGCTTTGAAATGGAGCTATCTCCACCGTTATAGCCTGATAACCTTAAGGCTGTGTCGCTAATTGTCTTAGTATGTTTGTTATGGTTCTTTGACGACTGTAAACGTGATTTTGGTGCTGTCTGGAGAATACTGGCTAATAAATTGTGTTTCATTCTTCATGAAGTGTCGTTAAGAAATCCAAATCCACGAACCCGTACGTACGAAGAAAAAAAAAAGTAACGATAATTTAAATTGACAAAGTCTTGAATTGGTACAAGAAATGGCAACGCAGTTTAAGTCTGAATTTACTACCATCTGAATTACAATCCTTGGAGAAACATACAGCATTTACAAATTCGCTCCAAATGATGACGGCACGTCCGAATTCGACATGGAGAATAGCAGGGGGCGGAAGATCGTCACGTCTTGTCATAGTTAGGGCAATTAAATTTTGCGAGTTTCATGATTAAATATAAATTGCCAAAAGCTGGTTAACAGTATCGGAATAATCATTCGGTAAAGCATTTCTATGAACAGGATATTTTCCAGCTGAATCTAGATTTTACATGTGTGTATCAGTAGTAACTTCGCGACTAAATATGTACATTGCTTCATAGAGATAATTTATATGAAGATTTCCATCCTCCGACGTGTTTTATATTAGGCTTACAGTATTTGGCCACATTATATCACAATACATTCCTCGGTACTATTATAAAATAATTAAAAGCATTTTTGTTAATGAAAAGAAAATGTATGTGTATTATGTGGATTATTTTTTTTTTTTTTTTTTTTTTTTTTTTATTGATTTTTTTTTTTTTTTTTTTTTTGCTTTAAAAATGATAAGGGTATCCGCAAATAAGAAGATACAGTAGACCATGATGCCAATGAAAATTATATTCATATCATTATAAAATAGTACTTATCTGCTTTACTTCCTTGTACAGCGTGTCGAAAGTATCGTAACCGCGAAAAAGTTCCGGTATCATATTTCAACGGGGATATTCATGTTAAACGCTTTCGAATCTATTTGAACAATGTTTTAGAGCAGTGATGTTGTTGTTGTTGCTCATGCTCACTTGTCTGTCAGAGTTAGCCCAAGCCCATGAGAATTCTTGTGTCAAGGAACGCTAGTTCACGCCTGTCGTTGGCAATAGCCTTGAGCACCTAACAGATGACAGTACGATTTGGCTAAGTTCCGCCCCCAATTTTGAGGGAGAGCACCCCGGGGATGGGAGGGAATCCAGGGGTCTCCCACCCCTCTCCTCTCCCACCAATCCACACGAGAGGACTTTCGGCTCGCCGCATATTTAGAGTGCCATCAGGCTGCAGCGACGCTATACATTTACAAACATCCATGCCTTCTCCGGGATTCGAACCCGAGCCTTTCGGCACGGCAGCCAGCGACACTAACCACAATACGGGATGGGCGGCAGAGCAGTGATTGTCAACCACTGTGCCGTGGCACTTTTGTATGCCGTCAAATTCCTGAAGAGTGCCGCCAAAATTATTTTTAATAAAAAATTATAAGCTGAGGAAAACAAAATTCTGAACCGAATCGTTCAGCTGTTTTATAGAAATAAACTATGAGTATTCGTGGTATATTTAAATTATCCTTTTGTGGATAGATGGAAACACATCACGGAAGTCAAACTTACCAGATCGTGTGCTTCGCCTAACGAGGAGTTGGCTCCGCCCAATTCGAAATTCAACTAATTTTTTCGAATCGATTTATATACCTTCTGAGATTTTTATTTAATAAATTATCAATTTAAAAGGGTTTTAAATAATAATTGCAACCGTTTAAAATAAAAGTATGGAAAACTAGTAATAATAAAGAAAACATAACAAATGCAGATTTATGAAATACATCTCTAATATAAGAGGCCTTTTAAAAAATTTAAATGTTTGAAAACCTATATTTTTATATGTGCATTTACTTAGATAAGTAAAATTCTGTGATTAAATATAAATATAAAATTATAAGTTTTCAAACATTCAAAAGTTTTATTAATTACAGATAAGTAAAATTAATTTACTTAATTACAGGTAAGTAAAATTCTTTTAAACTTATTTTATTGTTAGTGTGCCGCCAAATTTTTAAATTGTTAAAAGCGTAGCGCAACAAAAAAATGGTTGAAGATCACTGTTTCAGAGTGACATCTGTACATATGGACAGAATAAAGGACTCCTTTGTCTAAAATGGATTGTAAAACAGATTTCAAATGGATTCAGAAGAGATTTCTTTTCGTGACGTCTCGCATAATTTTAAAACGAGTAACCGTTCACCGTTCAATATTGAAATTTTGTATATGGGACCTATAACATATGGTTGTGCATCTCCCCTTTTTCATGTGATGATAAGATTTAGTTCCTTGCAATAAATTGATGAAAGATGAGTGCTTCACTAGGGGAGACAATAATTTTGCTGTCGCGAGTGGATTGAGGGTTAGAAGATCAATGAAAATATCAATTATGTAGCAGAAGATGTCGGGAGGTTTTAAGAATCACAAAATCACTTGGCATTCCAAATATATTTTTATTACTTGTTGCACTTCACAATGGGGCCAATCTGCACCCCACAATTTTAAAGTAGGTGCATTAGATTTTTAAGAAAAGCAGCCAAGCAAGAGATGTCCTTCAGCTAGCAAGCATAGGCAGACAAAGAGGGAAGGTAGCTGCGTTGCAACGGTGTTTATACGTAGTAAAATTTTTCTTTAATCTCATTGGCTGGAAAGTAATCGGCAATGCAAAAGTTTTAAGTTGACATATTGCGGAATTGTTTTCAGATATGACGCAATTTCGAGAAAGTTATCACTAAAGGGGAAGTACTTAAATTAAAAAAGAGCAATCAAAAGCCGTTTTAAGTTATAATTTTTATCTAGTATTTTAATAAAATACGATGGATACGCTAAGAAACAATTGGCAACCTCAAAATTGGCTATTCTAAATTTGATATTCTTCCACCAAGTTCATCTTTACTCCCAAGTTCGAGATCTTTTCAAAATACATAACGCTGCTTGCAAAGGGAACTAAGACCTAAAATTAACCAATCGCAGATTATCTCTACGTATGCACCTGCCTAGTATAAATACTGTTTTGTGGGCAATTACGTCATTCTTTTTCTTGACTACTCCTGCCCTGCAAAACCTCTGCGCTGCTATGCTTAATTCGCCCTTTATGATTTCCTAAGATAACATAGTATGCTGTTAACCCATATACATAAAACTTGTCGCTGACTATGATCGAGAACTATATTGTCTACAAAGAAATGGTGTGTAGAAAAATAAATACTCTGAGTGTTCGAACGTAGTTTTGTTAGTTACGTCTTCATGCCTTCACCCTCAGCTATTACGACTGTCAGATTAAAAGGCTACTGGGTTCTTCGCTCATCCCCTCGCTTCCAAGTAGCACGCAGTAAGATATCACACACACACACACACACACACACACACATATATATATATATATATAATCATTGTACTTTTGGCGGAAGATGTAAACAATTCACGTTTAGTCATGGCCGAAAAAACTGCTGCGTAGATGTCTGGACATTATGGCGTAATAGGTGATCGGATGGAATTTTAAAAGCAGGACCAGTTGATAGTTAAACATAATTTATTCTTGAAAGACGAATTTCTTCATACATCAGTGTACAATTTTAAATATGCAATTAAATTTTAATTAACGGCGAATAGCTAGCAGAGGCTACGCGACAAGCTGTCAGCACACAGGCGAAGAGGCGAAAGAGAGAGATTACGCAGTTATTAGCTATTTGTACAAGATAGGTGTACAAAGTACAGCTAATCTGTGATTGGTTAATTGTGGGTTTTAGTTCCATTTTTTCAAGCAGCGTTACGTAATTTTGAATGATCTCAAATTTGGTAGAAAAGAGAAACTTAAGGGAAGAGCACCAAATTTAGAATGTTAATTTTGAGGTCGCCGGTTACTTTTTAAAGCAGGTATCATCTTTTGTTATAGCTTACGTATAATTTTGAATGATCTCGAATTTGGGAGAAAGGATGAACTTAGGGGGAGAGCACCAAATTTAGAATGTTAGTTTTGAGATCGCCGGTTATTTTTTTAAAGCATGTATCATATTTTCTTACATCTTACATATGGACCCAAGTATTTTTTTAAAGCAGGTATCATATTTTGTTATATCTTACGAATAATTTCGAATGATCTCGAATTTGGGAGAAAAAATCAACTAAGGGGGAGAGCAATTGACCCCTAAATCTTAACTAACTCGGCGAAGCCAAGCAAGGGCCTAAAGTATGCCCGAGCATAGCAATATATAAGAGAGACGTATCCAAAAGGCATACGCGCGCTGTCAGGAAATCAGACTCTCTCTCTCTCGAAGTCGGTGAAACATCGACTTAAATGCTACTCTTTACACATTTGGGTTCACAGTGTTTCTGAAATTATATTCTGATAGGAAATTGTAAGTTGAAACTAGAACTGATAACAAAAGCTAAAAAGCATAGCTTAAGCATACCATAAAAACATAACTTAAAATAACTGTTAATAAAATTAGGATAAACCTTAGAGCATGTTCATTTTGAAGCCTCTTAAAATATCTTCATTTGTACAGACATTAGGTTATTTAGAAGCAGCAGACATGAAAAATGAGCAACATCTTCGCCGGGAATCGAACCACGGACCTCTCGGTTACGCGTCGAGCGTGCTGACCACTACACCACGAAGGCATGCGAAGAAGGCGGGAGAAATACCTTATAAACCTGTTGAACCGTTTTCTGTTAGATGGTTTTCTTGGAATGAAACGTCTTAAGCAGACAAGTGTTATATGTCTTCGAAAATCAAGCAGGCTCAGACTGTCATCACTAAATAACTGACTGAGCTTCCATGAAGCGACAAATGCTGTTGCAAACGCATTAACAAATAAAGATCAATACCCTTTCTTTCCTTGAATTGAAGTCACATTAGCTGCTGCATGATTATCAAATAGGTCAACTCCGTTTTTATATTTACTGTAGTATGCAATGCGCAGTGGTATCTTTACCCGTTTTCTGCCACCTTTTCTTTCTACGGTTCATACACGTTTTGTTTCTTCGAAATTGAACATTACTGAAACAACACAACTGTCATTCCATCGAACTGCTGCAACTTTTTGAATCAAAACTGCTACCTAAAGAACCGCGTTCCATTTTTCACATTGTTTTAGAGCAGGGGTGGGCAGACGTTTCAAGGGTACTGGCTACTTCCAATTTTTTCAAGGTGTTGCGGTCCACCCGGTGGTTTATGTTTGGTTATCGAAAAAAAAATTATCTACAATATTTATTATAACTTAATTATAAATACGAAATATATACTTGTAGGGTTTCCCTTATTTTGCACAACAAATTTATTTTACGTTTGATACCTTTCCTGAACATCTCAACTTCCCCTTGTATTTTCTCGCCAGGATGTAAATTTATGTAAAGTGAGTACTTAAACGGGTAAAACTCTGAGTTTATTCAGAGCGTGTTTTCGCTAGCCAGCGCACGTTTCGTTGCTATCTCGCTGTTACGCTAGTAAACCTTTTGGCCATTTCGGATATTCATCACGCCTGTTAGGTTTCTGAGAGTCAATCTGTTACGTGTAAATTAACGTGCTAATCCAGCACTATTCTATTTTAGATTCAGCTTGAAATATATTCTACGTTTAAGTTCCCACCGCAAGTCGACGGTGTTTGTAACGCACGAAGATCGTGCCTTTCTATTAAGCTTTGATTTAATAAAGGGTTACCTTTTACTCTTCCCCTGTGCTGGTACTTATTCACGCCTGTGCGAGAATTCCCCAGGTTCATTATAGGATCTAGAAATAGTTTATGTGGAGTAGAAGAGACAGATCTTACATACTTACCGACCTAACCCTACCCCCCCCCAAAAAAAAGCTTACTTTTTTAAATCCGCGTTTAAAGCAAAACGCCAGATACAAACATAATAATAATAATAATAGCCACAAATCTAATAATTCCAAATGACGCCTTTCTTGTCAAACAATTCAAAATACATTAAAAAATAAACCATTTTCTTATAAAATTAATTCTCGTAGTTATATTTAGTAAAAGACTTAGTCTGCATACTGTCCACCAGTCTTGAATATCTCGGTGTATATTTACTAACTGCTAATCTTGCAGTGGATTCTAAGTGGTAGTCTAAGAGACGGGAACGATATGTTGTCTTAATTGTATTCATCGTTGAAACTGCATATTGACACAAATAGGTAGAGCCAAAGAACTGTGTTAAATTGAATACAACTCTTTTTAAAGTAGGATGATTTACTTCTAGGGATAAATAGAGTCCTGCTCTACTTCGTCCATTAGATTCCAAAAGTTATTCTTAGCTTCTGAACTACGTGCTTTTAAAGTTATGTCATTCTGAAGGACTCAAGAGATAGAGAATACGTAATTTCAGTTATGTCTTTCACATCAACATTGGTAAACGGGTAACACATAAATGTAACAATTGGTTCTAGTCTAGTAAATTCTTGAAAGCGTCTCTCAAATTCGGAGTGAAGTTTTATAATTTCATCATAATATTTCTCTTCGTTTAATGTATCTGAGTTTTTTAAACAACTTGTCAGAAATATTTTTGAATTTTTTTTATTCATTCTTCATCACCCGAGAAGATATTAGCCTTCACTTGCTCTTGAAGTATTAACAATTCCTATCGATTCCACTATAGTTTGTACTTTGAATTTTTTCCTTGCAATTGTAAGTTCAATTCATTATCCATGGCTTGTTATATCAACAACAAAACCTAAATCCATCAACCGAACGTCATGACTAAGTTCAACGTACGCTTTCTCATTTAATTCCAAAAAAATCTTTTACCTCTTGTATTAGGCTCCTGAGTCTTTATATCTTACTATCCGCGTCTTAGATCTTAATAAAGGCGGTCACCCCAAAATGTCTTGGCGGTCCACCGGTCGATCGCGGACGACTTAATGCCCACCTCTGTTTTAGAGGGTATAACTGAGTCATTTAGACATTCTGTGTTCTACCGTAACAGTACCTGTAGCGAAGAACGTTTTGTTTGCAAGAAGGGATAACAATTCCTGGGAAGTAAAGAAATTACCCATATAAATCTTATATAGCTCAGGATTTGTAATTATTGACAGCAAATTCTGGGCTATTGTATGAGCTCATTCACGATTTCCTGAGTTGGTTTCTACTTTTGTGTCTTTGAATTTTTATTCTTCTCCAAAATTCAAGCATGCGAAAACGAGACAAATTTAGACTACTTCGATGAGCTTAAGAATATAAACGCCGCCCAACCGGCATAATGGTTAGCGTCGCTGACTGCCGTGCCGAAGGGTCCGAGTTTGAATCCTGGAGAAGGCATGGATGTTTGTAAATGTATAGTGTCGGTGCGGCATAGCGGCACTACCCTCGGATCCGTCCCCCAGGGGTGCTCTCCATCAAATTTGGGGGCGGAGACAAATCGCACCGTCACCTGTTGCCAAGGCTGTTGCCAACGACAGGCGTAATGTAGCGCTCCTTGCCACGAAGAATTTCGTGGGCTTGGGCTGACTACGTCAGGCAAGTTACCATAAGCAACAAGAATACAAACTGACTTCATGAGTGAATGTTTGAAATACTTGCTGAACCCCCTCCCCCACATTTCACGCACTTGTCTGTTACGTGATGTGCACCTGCCAGCTAAACTAAAAGCGCGTGGGTTAATTTGTATAATAGAAATGTTTGGAATGTAACATAGAATGAAAGGATTATCTCCCTTACAAATTAGTGGGTATTTGATAGTAGTGGATCTTACCGCCTTCCTATTTTTAGGACAGATAAAAGTGCTAGGAAAATTTATCTTTTAGGTAAAATTCTTTGATAATGTTTTTTAGTGGTATAAAAGTATGGAAAAAATATCTCAGTAAATTAAAATTTTTCGTGGAGCTAAAAATTTTAATAAACTTATATGTTGAAAACATAAGCAAAAAAATCTGCAAAAATCCCCATTTTAAAAAACATCTAAATTAATTCTAACTTGCGATAAAGATAAATATATAGTTAAATGACTCTTAAATCACAAATCATTTCAAAGATTTTATACAAAGACCATTTATGTATGCTGTCCTATTTATAGAACAGTGAGGAAATATGGGTTATCAGGATAGCATTACTGATGGAAATGTTTGTTTAGAAGTACTGCGGAGCTTTCCAGTTTGCTAAAATCAGGATTTGCAAATAAAATATAATAACAGTGAAACCATAATTTCTGCAAATGTTACTCCTATTATACAAACTGATCAAATATGAAAATCAGTGTCATTAATTTGTATATGTTTCAGTTAATTAGAATAAGTAATGGTTGTGCAGAACTATTTGTGGTATTCTGTTATAACAAGAATCTTTCCTCAAGAATTATGATTATGTGAACTCTCAAACAAAAAGACTTTTGGACTGAATTGCTGAAAATTTAAAATGACTCTAAAAATTAAATTTATTTTTAAAATTTGATATTCAAAATTTATACTTTACAGTTTCTTATTTAATTTGTAAGGTTTATCCTAATTTTATAACAGTTATTTTAAGTTTATGCACCTTTCCTATTCCTTCTAGCTTCAGCTTACAATTTCCTATCAGAATGTATTTTTAGAAACGCTGTTAATACAAATGAGTAAGAAGTAGTATTAAAGTCGATGCTTCACTGACTTCGTTAGGGAGCCCGAGTTCCTGACTAGCGCGCGTTTGCCTTTGGCTATCTCTCTGCCTAAGCTTTTGCTACGCTGGGCCGTACTTTAGACCTTTGATAGCTTCGTCGGCTTAAGTGAGATTTAGAGGCCAACTATTTAGAATCTTGATAGCTTCGGCTATATCCTTTAGTTTAGCACTAGTTAAGTTTAAATTCTTATTCATTTGAGTTCAAGCCCAAGTGAAGGCTTTGCTGTACGCTCCGAGACAGGAGCAGACTGTGTTAATTTTTATTTTGAGAAATAAAGAGTAGTTAACCCTTCTTGAGGCTTACGTGTCTGTTCACACACTCAAACAATTATTCGCTTATCAGTATAAGGGGTTTCTCACATTGAACTGTGAAATAAAAGGGTGGAACCCCACAAATTATTGCTCATCAAAATTTTACGATTTGTGTTTTCTTCATTTGCCAGAGCTTTAACGCTTTTCCTTTAAGAATTTTTCTCTGTCGCTATTCCTTTTCTCCTTGAAGATTGGATATGTGAGAAAAATAAAGATTATGTAAAAGATTATATTAGCAACGTAAATTAATTTTCCTTCTCTATTCTAAAAAAAGTTATCTCTCTGTACTGAGTAATTTCGAGATTAATTCATGTCATATGACTCTTAGATAATTCTGATGACGTAAATGGAACTAAAACAGCCAATAGTAAATTTCAAGAAGTATTAACTATCCAATCAAAAAGCATTGAGAATCAAAACAAGCTCAGTCTGAATTAAGATTTCATTCTGAACATAAACGCACTTGCTTTCTATACTTTGGCCTAGCTGGACTGCAGTTTTTCTGATCCTTCTTTCTTACTGCAAATTTACGAAAAATGCAAACTTTTTGGAATGGGCAGAAATAATGTGGCAACTTGTCACTATGCAGACTTATAGTCCAGGAAACATCAGATCAAACATTAATGTTTTTTAAAGTTAAAACATTAATTAAACGGTCCGAAATCTTTTTAAAAGTGTGTAAATAATTGCCGGTGGGACGGTTATAGACGTTAGTGATGCTGACTACCCTAACGAAGTGTTCAAATCCTGGGGAAAGCATGGATGCTTGTAAACGTATAGTGCTTGTGCGGCAAGGGGCACTGAAAATTCTGCGAGCCGAAAGTCTTTTCGAGGAGTTGCTGCTGATGGTAGAATCCTTTAAATGCCTTCGAAGTGCTGTCTTACAGAAATAAGACGAAAATTCACAGTTAGTGCAGCGGAACTATGTATACACCACGAATTGTCCGGCTTTCTTCTGCTTGTTCCTGTAATAGAATATTTTAAACTAGTTAATTTTAATTTCTATTCTGCATCATGTTCTTTCGCCCACTGTTATTTGTTTTATGTTTTAAAAGTTCATATATTTTAATTGCCACTTTAAAATGTTAAAGTGAAATAAAAGTATTGCTACGAATTTTGTATTTAATTTGCTATTTTTAGTAGAATTATAATTAAAATTGTCTGATCTCCTCGTGTAATGCAGCGCGTGATGAGTTTTAGAGAAAACTACGCCGAAAAAGTTAAACTATAGGAGCACGCGCATTTAATAAATAGATATCTCATAATTGTACTCTTTTGCTATCCAGAAAAGATGAGAAAATAAAAATTACCAGAATGTTCTCGTGCTTGATTAAAAAGCTTATAAAAGCCGGATTAAAACATCTCAGCTTAGCTGTTGTACGTGAACTGTAGTTGTTTACTTAGTGCTGTTATTAATTGTAGCGAATTCGCGGTGAGATCGGATTAGCTTTCTCTGTGTTTTCAATTTGAGTTCTATTTAACGTTTTAGGAGTTTAAGATGTAACTTCTGTGAGATCCTGCGATACTGTACGAATATCTCTGCAGAAATTTCAACATTTTGTCTTATTTCTTGCAATAAGAATAAGTTTTATAACTTTTTTATCGACTTGTGCATTTAATCCGTTACGAACCCGTACACACGCAACAATATTTTAGAAATTATATGATGGAATTTTATAATTTGGCTTAATGAATAAATTTATTTTTTACAAGGTCACAGCACAAAAGTAAATTTATAAGTAGACAGGACCTGCACGCGATAGGTATGGATTATCAGGCTATTACTTTTGCATTATAATCTCATCTCGTTTATAATTATATCCCTTTTATTTATAAGAAACATTTTTCTATTATGGTCTTTTCAGAACCATTTAGCACTTTTATAACAAAACATAAATAAAATCTGTGAAACTAAATTGCTTTCCAAACAGCATTTTATCTGCTTGATGTGGTGGAAAGAAAAATGCATTTCCCTTATGCCTACGAAAAGAAATTATATTTTCTGTCTTGCAATTGTGTACAGAGAAAAAATAATAAAATTGATTATCTGTCTTCTGGAAATGAAAATGGACCGTTAGCCTTTTTTATAAAAACTATTGCCTACAGTCACGTGCAGCTAGCTAAATTCGTTGTGACTGTTGGTTACTGTAGAGAATTCATTTTCTCGGCAAACTCAGTACTTTACGTTCCAAAGGAAAACACAACAACGTTGCCATTGCTCACTCTGTACAACGTTGCCATTGCTCACTTGGAAATCCTTTGAGCTTGTTATTCAAAAATTCATTAAAGTTTTACAAAATATAAAACTGATAATAAAACAAATTCTAAATTTCAAATTTGGGTTTCCAGATGTCCTCAGGAGAATTACATTATTCAAAATTTGATGGCTCTAGGCATTGTTATTTCATCACAATGCGAGAACATATATATACATTTATGCAGGTTCTTCATTATTTCATTTCTTTAAATATGATACAGGGCGATAATATTTGGTGACAACAATTTGAAAAGTCAAACAACGTTTTTAGTGAATCAATGCAAAACGCCAAAACGAAATTAATAGTCTTCCTGAGGAAACTGTGCCTTTGGACTAAAAAAAAAAACTCTAAGGGTTTCAGATTTTAATGATCGCCTTAAAGGTTTGCTAAGGTATTTTACGCTTTTGCTGAGCTCGCAGTTTTACAGTCTGCTGCTAGACTCATACACATTCGTTTCCCTCCCTTTTTGGGGGTGGTGGTGGTCTTTATTATTAAAAATAATTTTCTTCTCTTTTAAGACATATACAGTTCAACGGCATGATCACAAATATTTTAAAAGTTTATAGCAGTATACGTTTAGAATTACCGATGCAGTGTTAAGTTTGTCAAATATTTTCCGGTTATTTTCCATTCTTTTCTTAACTGATTATAACAATGTTCCCTTTTCTTACTAAAATGGCTTTACTAAACTATTTGTATTTTTATTTTCAACGTTTTGCATGATTACTTATTAAATATCATGTTTGTTGCCCTTACGCCACATAAATTCCAATTCAACAAAGTCACAGAATATTTGAAAACAGGATATCTTTAGAATTTCCGATAGAGAGTCCGCGTGCTGGAGATAGAATTTTTTTTCTATACAGCATTGTCACTGCTCGCTTTGAAATCGTTAAGGTTTTTACTCAAACATTTCGTAAAAGTTTCCAGAATATGAAATAGATAATAGAACAAATTCGTAATTGAAAATTCGAGCTTGTAGTTTCCCATGTTCTGGTGGAGGACTATGTTATCCAAAACTGTATATCTCTTGATACAGTTGTTTTTCCACAATGCGAGAAATATTCATAAATTCATATAGATTCTTCATTATTTAATTTCTTTGAATGTAATACACCGTGATAATATTTGGTAGCAACAGTTTGAAAAGTGAATTCAGAATTTAAGAATTAAGAAGCTAATTTAAGAAATTTCGACGCAAAATGCCATTTTGAGGCTAATATCTCTTTCGGGACTAACGTCCATTTGCGCTTGGGGGGGGGAAGTGACATTATGAATTTTATAATATGTCTAAAATATGTAGTCTTGTATTTTTCTTTTTCACAAAAATTAACCTGTTATAAATTTATCCCTTTGTTGATCTTCTAACAGCACCATTTAAAATTTTGATTTTTAAGGTAGTATAAGTTTTAATATCTTTACCGATAATTACGCAGGCATGAAATTGGATTTTACGCAGTAATAAAAAATTCCAAATCTGTCGGAACCTTATGAAATGAATAGTTACATATTAATGTAACCATCTTGACGTAGTTTGGCGATACCTTACGGTTAAAAACTGAGTTAGTAATCGGTTGCTAGCTGATGATTTTAGCGACTTCTTTCTTAAATGATTCGGGAAACGTTATCAATATATGAAAAGGAAACATATTTTAGCTATGTAAAAGACAAATTTTAATTACTAAATAAGGATTATGTGTTACATTAAAAAAATAAAACACTAACATTCTGAACCAAATATTTCTTTGTTTTATACTGTTCTCCCCCCTTCCCAAGTACACAGCGATCTGTTTTCCCTTTAAGAATTAGAAAATTTTAGAGTTTCGACAATCTCGGCAAACATCGGCAGTACGGATTATCTACCAAATCGCACAAATCTGAGCAACACGAGCTATCTACCTAATAAAGTATTTCTCCCTCCTTCTTAGCATGCCTTCATGTTGTAATGTTCAGAATTCTGCGGTACAGAGGTTGGAGAGGTCCGAGGTTCGAGTTCCGGTCCAGGGCACTTCTCATTTTTCACATCTCCTGCTTCTAAATAACCTAATGACATACCAAACGCATTTTCTTGTTTTCTTTGTGAGGTTTAACTCTTTAAATCTAAAGTTCTAACTTCCAAACCCCACGAACACTTAACAAGCGAATAATCGCTTAAGTGTGAACAGAACACGTGAGATTTCACAAGTGTTTAAAACCCTTTTTTTCAATATATTTAAAATCAGTTACGGCTTGGAACTTTACAATAAAGACGCCACTCGGGCTTGAACTTAAATACTAATAATCTGAACTAAAATTAACTTAACTAAAACTCTTAAGAAATATAGCCGAAGCTATCAGAATCTAACTAGTTGGCCCCTAAGTATTACTTAAATCGGCGAAGCGTAGCAAAGGCTTAAGATATGGCCCAGCGTAATAACAGCTAAGAGAGATGTAGCCAGAAGGTAAGAGCGCGCTAGTCAGGAAATCAGACTGTCTCTCTCTTGAAGTCGGTTAAGTCACAACTTAAAGAGTACTCAATCTCATTTGCATTATCGGCGTTTCTGAATTCACATTCTGGCAGGAAATTGTAAGCTGAAATTGGAATAAGATAGGAAAGATACAAAACTTAAAGTAACTGTTAATGAACATAAGGTAAACCTTACATCTTTTTAGAGATTTTTCGGCAAAATTATATATTTCTGTTGAAATTTTACCGCAGTTTGTTCCATTACTAGCAAATTCGACCAGCCCTTATTATCTGAGAAGGTACGTTGGTCCAGAATACGATACAAGTGTCGAAACGGCATTTTGCTTTAAATCACTATGAAAAGCGTACCACTTTTTAGATTGCTCTCACCAAATAGTATGGCCATGTGTTATGTTTAAAGAAGTTAAATAATGAAGAATCGGCATGAATGTATGCAATGTTTCTCCCATTGTGAAAAAACAACGATTCCCAGCGTAATCAAATTTTGAATAACGTAGTCCTCCACCCCATTATAGGTACCTGGAAACCCGAATTTTGAATTCCGAATTATTTATTATCTATTTCATATTTTGTAAAACTTTTAACGAATTTTTGATTAGGAAACTCAACGGTTTTAAGACAGCGGTGGCAACACGCTGTACGGAATAAAATAGTTTTATCTCCAACGCGCGGTGATGTCTGTCGGAAATTCTAAAGATACGCTGTTTTGAAATATTTTGTTATTTTGCTGTTGAATCGAATTTTATGTGGCGTAAGCGTTACGAGCGTGATGTTTAAGAATTAAAGTAAACAGCAAAACCTTAATAATAAAATGGCAAAAATCAATTTTGTAAAGCCATTTTAGTGAATAAACAGAATGTTCATATTATGAACTGACGGAATACTGAAAAAACAGAAAATTTTATGGTAACACTTCACGCTGCATCGTGAATTCTAAATGTATACTGTTCTGTTGCTTTTAAAATTTTTGTAATTTTCCTGTTGAATTATACATGGCGTAAATGCAAAGAAAATGATGCTTAATAATAAAGCTAAAAGGACAAAAACAGGTGGGGTAGTATGAGGGAATGGAAGAGTATAAAAAGCCTTCACGAATCCCTTTAAGGCCACCTTTAAAATCTAAAGCCTTTCAGATCTTTTTAGACCAAAATATAAAAATTTGTTTAAGAAAACCATTGGAACTTGGAATTCCATATAAAGTATGTATATAAAAATGGCGCCGTTGCTTGATTGATGGCTTGTTTTGCGCATGCTTGCCTCATTTTGTTTTGTCAAATGTTGAGCTCATGCATTAGCGGAGGTGAGATATACAAATGATTAGAATTTCAGCGCAGACGCACATCACGCGCGCCTGTCGCTCCATTACAAAGCGCAATTTAAGGCTTGGAGTTTTCGACGATTTCAAGTTCAGCAATTGTGTTTTTCTTGTTGTTTTTTCAAAAAGAAACGATCCATTATGCCTCGTAGTAAACAGCAATCATCGTTTGATCGAGTATCCGAGTTCGACAGAGGAAGGCTAGTGGCCTACCGATAATGTGCATTACCTTTCATGGAAATCGGTAACTGTGTTGAACGAAACCAAACAACTGTAATGCAGATATGTGACCGTTGGATGCAGGAGGGTATGACGGACCGGAGTGTTCGATCGCATCCACCTCAGTGCACAACTTTACGTGATGACAGGAACACTGTGCGCATGGCAGTGACGGATCGCTCAGTAACATCACGAACCATAGCACAGCACATTCAGTGCCTACGCGTACCATTCGACGCCGTTACAGCAGAGTGGTCTGTCCGCAAGACGTCCATTGCTTCGTCTACCCTCGACGCAGAACCACAGCCGTCTCCGCCGCCAATGGTGCGATGAAAGAAGGATGTGGACGGCAGAATGGAATGAAATTGTGTTTACTGACGAGTCACGCTTCTGTCTGCAACACCACGATGGTCGGATTCGTGTCTGGAGATACCGTGGAGAGAGGATGCTGAACAGCTGCGTTATGCACCGCCACACGTGTCCTGCACCGGGTATTATGGTATGGGGCGGTATTGGATATCACTCTCGCACTCCTCTAGTACGCACTGCCGGTGCTTTAAACAGCCAGCCCTACATCTCCGAGGTGTTGGAGCCGGTTGTCCTTCCTTACCTTCAGAGCTTGCCCACAGCCATATTTCAACAGGATAATGCTTGACCACACGTGGCTCGCATTGTCCAAAGGTTCTTTCTCGATCGCCAGATTGAATTGCTTCCCTGGCCGGCTCGCTCTCCGGATCTTTCGCCGATAGAAAACACGTGGTCCATGGCTGGTGAACGATTGATGCAGATTACATCCCAAGCTGCCACACGAGATCAACTTTGGCAACGTGTGGAAGCTGCTTGGTCTGCTGTACCCCAAGAACACATTCCAGAGTCTCTTTGAATAAATGCCGAGGCATATGGCAGTGGTGATCTCCAATAATGGCGGCTACTCTGGCTACTGTTTCTAGAAGGAACCACACTTCACAGAAGTCTATAAATTTAATCATTTGATACTTGGTCAACATGTTATCTAGTAAATAAATTTTGTTGTGATATCTCGTGTCTTTCTTGGTGTTGCAATTTGGGTGGCCAGCAGTGTACATTCTCTGTGTAAACATTGAAGTAAGTATACTTTTACATAGGTCGAACAAATAGAATGTGCCGTGCAAGGGTCATTGACATCGGAGTTTATTTAACTAAAGGAGTTAGTTCCATGTGTCGATAGCTCCGCTGTACGTGCAGTGCAGATTTTTTAACTCGTTGCGTTATGGGGAAAAACTGGTTTTGGAGATGGGTCGGATATGCCAGATATTTCCGTTAACTCCAGTGTGAACTGCCCTTACCAGTACCGAATGTAGCCAACTTGAGTAACAATAAATTCTGCTATATCGTATGACATATAGTTGGAGGGACACATAATATTATTTCCGAATATTACAATCCCAGTGCGTTATCGGTTACAGCCGTTGATAGCCTTTGTCTTTCCAACATATGCTACATTATCCATTAAAATGACTTAAACCATCCATTAGGCAAGTGATTCTCAACCTTTTCCTGTTGAGGCACACTTTTAACGATTTCAAAATTTGGCGGCACACAAAGAAAAAGATAAATTTATGTGTTGTTTGCTTACCTATAATACACTGTGTAAAATAGTTTATGATAATAATTTTGAATCTAAAATAAAATAATATGTACTACAAAATCAGTAGTACATTTATTAAGGGATTAAATACAAGTTAATAATAAGAATAATTTTAGTGAGGAATTCGAGCTTGATGTTTTTTGATAATTTCATTTATAATAGATCGTAAAATGACAATGCTACTGTCATATCGTCTTCTACATTTTACAGTCTCGATCTTTTATTCTTTTTTTATTTTGGTTCATAATGAATTCCACACTGGCTGGCTGGCTTCTCTTTTCAGGCTGGACAGAAACAAAGCGTTTTTCGGGGGTTTTTTTTGGTACATACACACATGGCTTTGTCGGACGTAGACTCTCTAAATAATGGAGCTCTTGCAATTGAATTTTTTTTCGAAACTAGTAGAATCTCTTCTGGAATCAACGCGACGATGAATTCTTCTCTGAACTTTATCAGTTTTATTTTAGAAGAAATTACTTTTTGAAAACTTTTGTGAGCATTGTGTATATATATCTCTATAATATGTAGTAAAACCTTTTTGGACCATCTGATAGTCTTTCTTAGAGATGAGTAGTACGAAACATTTGATCTGAACGGTCAATGCCAGACATTTCATCATTGTAATTTCGAATTATATTCGGTTTCACAGAAATTTTTCCGTTGCCACAGGTGTCTGCGTGCGAATTAACTCCTAGTTGGCTTCCGCGAAAAGTTTTCTGTTACAGAAGCCAACAACGAGATAATGAGATAATTCGTAAGCACTTTAAAAAAAAAACAACATTTTTTATGCTTTTTGATGATAACTATGCACTAGAATGAGAGTTTTCAATAATATAATGTGATTAAATCAAATTGTCATCTTAGGCCAGATTTCTGAAAATTGTCGTGGCAGTCAACGTGTTAAAATAAATATAAAACCCTGCACAGTGATATTTTCAAAGAGTTTATTCAAACTTCGCGTGAGTAACTGCAGTATAATCCGCATCTGGATGCAATTATTCAAGCTTAATTTTGAGCCATGTTTGTTTCAAAGTTTGGCCTTTGTTCAAGTTTAACATAACAAAAATCTTGTAAATATTAAAGACGTGACACGAATTTCAACGAGGTAATATATTTCAACACATGACAATCATGGCAAAATGTGTAAATTCTGTCCCAACCGCGTTGCTTTATGAGCATCGAAATCATGAATAAATTTTTAAAACGCGACAGTGGCTGTAAAATTAAAACGCTTATTTTATTCATAAAAGTGCACAAATCTTTTACATTTCACATCTCCTCTTCTAATCTGCGTATAGCATTTAATAAATCTCAGAATTTCAAGGCAAGCTGACTATTAATAAGTAACAAAACTTCAATCATAGCTGGGATTAATATCAACGGACTTCTCGATTTAAATTTAAACAGAACTGCATTTACTTAACAAATATTAATCAAATCCTAGAAGTAAATTTCCTATTCACGTCTAAACAACTCGGTATTCGGCTTTAAAAATTCAAATATATTTCTCTCCCCTTCCTTAAATTATCATATTTAGTATACCATGTTTGATTTGTATTAATATGTTAAGCAAAATGCACGTCTTGAAATGCCTTTAAATACCAACTCCCATCACCATACGTCTGCACGTATAACTTCCTAATATATTCAGAAATCCTGAGCAGTTATGTACACACTGTTACCCTTTGCTACTTTAAGATATTTCTTTGCTGTAAGAAAAATAATTTAAGGGGCACCAGACATTTTAAAGACATTATAAGTAAAATAGAAGCCAAAGGTTTTAGATGTCGAATACAGAGGCTGTTCGCACATTTTTTAGACGATTTTGGTAACCGGTAATAAAACATCATTTGCTGCAAAAGAAGTAATTGCAATTGTACTATGTTTTTAAAAGTCAAACTTATCGTCTGTGGCTTGAAAGTTTTGTTTTTATTCAAAATGGCGAATTTAACAAAGCAGTGGTTTGAAGGCTACATTTACGCTCTTTCCGAAGAGAAATATGCATACTCCGTTATCCAAAAACAATGCGAGAGTCATGGTTTGGTGATATCTAAAGCTTCGATAGGTAATATCATCAACAAGAAAAGGAACAAACGTCAAATTGGAACCTAAAGTGGGATAAAAATTCCAAACAAGTATCCAAGAAAAAAATGGACATCTTCGACTATTGCAAAGGTACGTTGTTTAATGTTAAAAGAAAATCCCCCTAGTCAAAGGACAGTTGCAAAATCATTACAATGCTCGGTGTCTGCTGTAAACAAAATGATAAACGTTGATTTAAATCTTAAGAAAGCGAAAAGACGCAATGTGCATCCTCTTCTTCCAAAGCATATCGCTCGACACAGGACAAGCTGCAGAATTCTATATGAGAAACATCCAAAGAAAAGTGGAAAACAATTGTCACAATAGATGAAGTATGGGTGTATTTAAATGATTGTAACAAAAAAAGAGCCATTTATTATCATAAAAGGGGAGAACAAAATTTAAGTACATGGTTCAAAGAATCGAAAGAAAGTTTTTCTAAGGGATTCATGATTGTTGCTGGTTTTTCTTATAATGGCAAATTAAAAATAAAGAGAGTGCAAAAAAATGTCAAGATTAATTCCAAATTCTATCAGAAACATATTTTATCTCCAATTTTTCTGAATGAAATACCATCGCTTTACCCACAGTGCCATCTATCTGTGAGACTCCATCAGGACAAAGCTAGCAGTCACACATGAAAATCCACTGTACATTTCTTAACCGAAATGGAACAAAAACCTGGTATCAAGGCCATAAACTTCACTGATATCTCTACTAAATCTCCCGATGTGTCACCTATGGATTTTTGTGCTTTCGGACTTTTAAAACACTGCATTATCCAAACGTTGTGCCAAAACCCTAACAGGACTCTGGAAAGCTGTTCGGGAGGAATGGGATAGAATAACTCTTCTACACTTCAAAAGGCATTATTATCATGGAAATTGCGGTGTCGAAAGATAGGTTAGAGTAAGGGATGTCAAATAGAACATTTAAGACAAAAGGACTTTATGTAATTTAGTTTTGTGAATACAATATACATCGTCTAAAAAATGTGCGAACAGCTTCTGTATTTTCGGCATTAATGCTTAGATCAGTGATTCTCAACCAATGTGCCGCGGCACTTCTGCGTGCCGCCAAATTTTAGAAATGTATGCAGTAATTACAATGGGTTTAATCCTAGTATACGGTACGCAGGTACAGGTATAGGTAAAAGTATGAGGAACACTAGCGATATACCAATGGTCAACAGGTAAAGTCTTCCCATACTAACTGATTCCCTCAAATAAAAAGCCAAGCTTTGTAATAGTTTACAAAGAAAGGATGAGCACATGGGCAATTGAAGCTGTCAAAGGATCTACGTAATATTGATTATGGTACATCTTTTGCAACGTTGTATGCGGTACGCATGAGAATTGGCAATATTCGGTTTTTAAGACATTAATAAATGCACTAGTTGTGGTATCCAAGCCGATTTGGGGGCTCTGGAGGAGAGTGCGATTGGAAGCATTTTCGCGCGTGTTCAGTATATAATTTAAATTGGGAAGTTCTGATTGATGCAAATGAAAGATCAGCTTACTTGTCAGACATTTTTGTTATTTTAATAACATAAATTCAAGTATGCAAGGGACGAAAGAAAATATATTAGCAGATAAACTGGTGGGATTTAAAAAACAAATAACTTTATGGAAGAATAAAGCTCGGGAAGGCAATTCGGAAAAGTTTAATTGAGTGCCGAAAGATTTGAATAAAACTATTCATAAAATTGTTATTGACCATTTGACAACATTAGAGCAGACAATTATTCATTATTTCCGAAATTTAGTTATAAAATAATTTGATGTAGTTCGTGATCCATTTGTGATAACGAATACTTCTGTATTTGAACTAAGTTTGAATGCAGGAGAAGAACTAATTTCGCTTTCTAATAATCGAGATTTAATTTTAAAATATTCGGAAGAATCAATTAATTCCTTTTAGATTAACATAAGATGTGAGTATACCATGATGGCCGAAAAATCTTTAAAAATATTATTACATTTTTCTGCATCTTTTTTGTGAGAATACGGATTTTCAGTATTAACAGACATAAAAACGAATAAAAGGTCGAGACTTTTAAATGCAGAAGACGATATAAGAGTAGCATGGTCTTTTTTACGACCCAATATAAATAAAATTACCAAAAAGCATCAAGCTGAAATTTCTCATTAAACATATTCTTAACTTGTAATTAATCCCTTAATAAATGTACCGCTGTTTTGTAATACATATTACTTTATTTTATAGTCAAAATTATTATCATAAACTATTTTACGCATTGTATTATAGGTAAGTAAACAACTTTTAAATTTATCTTTTTCTTCGTGTGTGGCTAGATTTTGAAATCGTTAAAAGTTTGCCGCGCCAGAAAAAGGTTGAGAATCACTGGCTTAGACTATATTACAATATAATTCAGGAAATAAAATAACAGGTGAATTTTACGTAATTAAACTGAAATAAACATGTCACGGATAAGAAGAAACTACCTCAGTTTGAAATAATTGGACCAAAATTCCAGCTAATACGAGCAGAGTTTCTGAACAAAAAAATTTCAAATATAAAACACTCGATACCGTTTAAAATTAAATTAATATTTCTAGAAGTTTCTCACTAGTAATAAATGAAATCAGCTGTCCCTACATTTTTTTAAATTTAGAAAATATCAAAAAATATACGGGATTAATATTATTTGAATTTCAGGAGAAAATAAGATACTTCTCAACTAATTACATAAGAAAAATATATGATGTGGAATATCACGACTTACTTATATGGTCTATTACATTATGCATACATTTTTGCTGTGCGTTATTTAAACTTATTTCCCCGAATCTCGTCAGAGATACATTTATTATGCAATCAATTCAGTTTATAAGGTTTTTTTTTGTCGCTTCTTTCTGCATGCCTTTGTGGGTTAATGGTTGCACACTCGGCGCGTATTCAAGACGTCCAGGTTTAAATCCTGGCCCAGGGCTCTACACATTTTTCATGTCTCTAACATAAAAAAATCTGATGTGTACACCACATGACTTCCTTGTACGGAATATTAAATTATAACCCACTTTTTCCTGCATTTCATTTAAACTTATTGGATTGAATTAAAGCTACTTCGTCGATAGCGCATAAACCCCAATAGAATAAATGAACTCTTTACTATATTTGGTTACAAGAGCAACACTTTAGCGCTAGCTTCAATTAACAGCATTATTCTCGTTCATTTTAAAACTCTTAATGCAGAAAAGTTATGTATATCATCTGGAGAATTATCTAATCGTTGCCACATGTTCTATTCAAATACTGTAATAAATCTAAAGCAATGTGTAAAAGAAATTAAACAAACAAACAGAAAGAAACAGTTTTTCACAGACGATTCACTGACGTGTTAAAAATGATGAACTTTCCAAAACATTCTATTTATATAACTGGTTTATAGAATTAGTTTGTCCTCTTTATGGTACTTTTAGTATTTAAAAATATTTTTGAGGAAATTGCATGGAGTATTTTTGTAATCTTCCTTTAAAATGTTGCTTTTTAGTTAGACAGAACTGAAATATATTTTGAGCTCAACGGAACATTTCAATATTGCGAAATTTCTACTCACCAAATAGTCTCGTCTGTCTGAATAGAGTTCACAAGGGCACAAGCTGTTTAACTCAAGGGCTCACAGTCGTTTTTTCCATCGACCTCTTTTAAACGAATGGCTTTCTTCATCGACACTCTTACATTTATCTCTACAATACACAGTATACAAAATAAATCATATTACAAATATTTGAGCATAAATAACGTAAAGATAACATTTAGATTCAGAATATGAACAAAATATTTGAAAAAATACACACACTTCCAAAAGTTAAGCACCGAGAGGAAAATGCTAATTTCCGGAAGCCAATCAGAATTGAAGAGGATGCAGTTCGCTGCAGAGGTAGATGGAAGTACGCAAATATGTTAGGTAAAATCCAATCGCGTTTTCATGTCAAGAAATATGCAAAAAAGGCAGTCTTATAAGAAGCCAGGTTTATGAAGGGATACAGAAGTTGATTGTAAGTGCTGATAGAAGGTGTTTAAAAATTTCGTACAATTTGTTTTCAAGAAATACGTGTTTCTATGACTTCCAGAAGAGGAATGGAAGATTCTGAGCGCTGGCGTGCTGTGGAGCGCATTGAAGCAGGACAGTCGATCATAGATGTTGCTCCTTTTTTCGGCGTTCATCATTCTGTAATTTCACGTTTATGGAAACAATTCTAAACCATACAGACAGTTGTTCGAAGGCCCGTAGCCGGTCGCCCAAGGATTACAACCTCCGCGGAAGATCGTTATATTGCTATTGTAGCCAAGCGGAATCGCAGAACGACTTCCACACGTGTGACATCTAAGGTTACAGCGTCCATTGGTAAGGCGATATCTGCAGCTACTTTACGCCGAAGATTACATATGAGTGGGCTGTACGCCCGGGTACCACAAGTTTGTGTTCCTCTATCCGTCCAATCAAGAAGGGCACGTTTACAGTGGCACCGGGAACATGTCAATTGGAATGTGTCTGACTGGGGCAATGTCATGTTTACTGAGCAATCAAGATTTGCTCTGGAGCCAGATGACAAGCGTATAAGGATATGGCGCGAACAATGAACACGCAGTCTGTCCCAAAACATCACCGAACATCACGCATTCCGAGGCGGAAGCATTATGGTGTGGGCAGGGATATCATTAGGATACCGCACCGACCTGCACATCTTTAAAGGGTTTTCTTTGACGGCTGTCCGGTATCGAGATGAAGTCCTAGATCCCATTGTCAGATTGTACGCTGCAACAGTTGGCCCTACTTTTGTTTTAATGGACGATAACGCATGTCCCCACAGAGCTGACATCGTCGATGACTACCTGGAGAGTGTAGGGATTGCACGTATGGCGTGACCAGCACATTCGCCCGACCTTAATCCCATTGAAAATCTTTGGGGTGCTCTCTTCCGTGCTGTATCTTCAGGTTTCCCACCTCCAGCCACTCTTATTGAGCTGGAAACTACTCTACAAGAAGAATGGCGATTGCTTAATTCTGCGGTGGTTGACCACCTAATTGAAAGTATGGTCACAAGGTGTAAATTTTGTATACAGATGAGGGGGGATCATATACCCTATTGATGTCCTTTTTTCATTTTATGCTGTTTATTTTCACTTTATACATAATTCTGTTTAAGTCTGCAGTATGCCATTATCTGATAACTTACAAAATTTACTTACAAAAATTTAATATTGTTTTCATTTCTGTATATAAGTATTGATTTTGTTTTATGCATAAATGTATATGCTACTTTCCTGCCCAAAATTGTGTCAATCAAAGCAGTATTGGTTGATTTTTTTTTATTATTTTACATCTTCGTGCTTAACTTTTCGAAGTGAGTGTATTTACTTGAATTTATATTTTATATTTTATATTATTATCATTTTTTATTTTTCAAATACGGAAAAATGAAATACAGAAATTGAAATAGTTAACATTTAATCTCGCCACAAAAGACTTGTCAAGGTTACGCTTCGCTAAGCACCATTGTTATGAATTGCGATAAATTTTTCTTTATATTCGTTATGTTCTTTCGTTGAAAACCAGCCGCCCGAGCGGCCAGCACTGTTAAAGAAATAAGTTAACCTATATTTAAGGTTCCCCCGTGGATTATCGCCAAGATGTTGTTCATTTATCGCCAAGTTGTTGTTTATTTATGTTGAACACTATTATGATGGCTTTGAATACGTTTGTAGCGAAGAAAGATCACCATATAAAGTGTTCCATTAGAAACGGAACATGGTGCGAGGAAAGTTTTTGGATGTTTTTAAGGAATTTCGCGTGTCACAGATTGAAGACACAGAAATTCCTAAATAAGGTAAGTAGATATCTAATTTGTGTAGTCTGTACTGTTTTTTATATGTTATTTCATTTTTTGATTTAAAATGCAGTTTATTGAGATTATATACTTTTTGTTTGGCTCTAGTGCCCTTCGATTTTTACGTGAAAATAGATAAATGTGTACTTAGACAAAGTCAGTGCGCAATGCCGAGTTTGTGCAATCTCTGATGTTTTCTGAAGTGAAAATAGGTCGTTGTGTACATGTACATCGAGTTTGTAATCGCTGCTACACAAAACCAAAATAACAATTCAAAGAGTTGCTCAAACTGGGTGTCCATGTACCGCCAAAAATCACCAATTTTCGCCAAGGAGCACCCGTAAATATATTTTTACCAAGAAATATCATAAAATAGAAAAAAGCATATCATACTTTTAATGAGTCCAGTTAATGTCATTTCATAAAAATATTTAATATTTCTAATTATATATCTTATGACTTGAATACATTTTTGCTTAAATCGATCAGATTAAAAAGCAGAAAAAAATATTTTTAAGAACTGCGTTTATTGCTTTTCAGTCACTTGATTTGCTACTCAGTAACAGTAAGATTAAATTTCAAAGTTAAATATCTTATGCTTTACTGGATGGCAACACGGGGGTTCGGGGAGATAACAAGTATTCTATTTGACGCAATGGCAACACGTCGCTTTCAAATAGCCGAACTGGTGGATTAATTTTGAAGGATAAGTATCTTACATTTAGCCGAATGGCAATCAGTCTGGTGAGACGGAAGTATACAAATGTTTTATTTCGAGCGGTGATACCAGTTCTAGCTTTTATTTCGCTGACGTTGCTAAACAAAAATTTGTTAAATGTATAAAATATGAAATAAATCAAAAAGAAATTCAAAATTCTCTCTTCGAAGTGCCCTTGTTTCGAGCGAAGAACTTATTGTTTTTACACAAGTTTGATTACTTTGGAACAAGTGTCGCCGTATTTCCATAATGAAAGGAAACGTACTGATTCTTAATTATTTATTTTTTTAAGAACATTTCGTTATAACATTTGGTAGAAATCTTTTGAAAAGTGTTTGGGACATACGAAAACGACACGGACAAAAAGTGAGTTTTGAAGCGAATAGCAGCTCTGCTACTAATAAGTTATCGCAGGACAGATTCTAACAGCGCAAAAGTTCGAATTTAATTGATATGATGACCGCAATTTAATTTATATGATGACTGCGATGATTTTAATTAATATGATGACTGCGATGATTGATGTATTGATGCAATTTTTTTTAGCATTTGGAACATTAAAATTGCTTAATTTAATTCTTGAATTACCTGGATCAAAAATATTCAACATGTTTCTTCCTTTCTAGTCTAGTTTCACATTCTTCCCATGTTTTTTAATGTATTTTCTTATATTATCGTGTTTTATTTTTTAATAAAAAATTCCGTATTAAAAAGAATTATTATTGATTTTTAAATACTGTTATAAAATTTATTCTTAAAAATAATATATAATATTATTTAATACATATTGACAATATAAAATAATATTGTTTTTATAAATATTGTTCTTAAATATTGCATACGGGTTCGTAATACGGGTTCGACTGAAATCACTGAGAACCGATGAGAGTTTGATAAAATTTATTTTGCCAAAAGAAACCTTCATGGTTTTGGAACTTTCCTCAGAAACATTCATACAGCTCTACACAGTATCACACAGTAAAATCAGTAATTAGACTTCAACCTCAGAACGCTAAACACAACGCAATGCAAAGCGCACATAAAAGGCGAAGTTAACAAGGAAATATTCTCAATATTCCGAATTTACGCTGAACTAAACAACTCAAACTGATGCCCTCTCCGGTCATACATAGTTTTCCCCGGCCACCTAGGAATCTTTAGTACCTTCCGTTTTTCGAAATTTCCGGATGGCTATGAGGGCCGTATGCAGTTACATATATACATTAATTACATTTATTCAATCACAATACAAATTAGTTATAGATGGACCGGACCAAAATGTCGTCAAATGATCGCCAAATTTGGTGGCTTTCTGGTCAAATTTATAAGTAAAAATTAGTCGCCAAATCTGCCGCCAGCTTGGTGATATTTCGCTAAATTAGTGAGAGAACCATTTACTCAATATTCAGTAGACTTGCTATGTTCTTACTTTTCTGACAAAGCTTCGATTATTTTAAAAAAAAAAAAAAAAAAAAAAAAAAAAAAAAAGCAAAGAAAATCTGAAAAGTTTCAGATTTTAAATTACGTCCAAGAGGGCGTTTTTTTTTTAACATTTTGTGTGTTACTTTTATTTATTAAGTATCACGTTCTGCGCACTTAAAACATAAAATTTAGTTCGAGAGCAATATTGCAAAATAATTCTTAACCACGCAGTCTCACGCGCTGGAGATAGAGATTTTTTTTTTTCTGTACAACGTTGCAATGGCTCACTTTGAAATCCTGGAATTTGTTAATCAAAAATTCGTTAAAGTTTTACATAATATGAAATCGATTATAAAACAAATTCCAAATTGCAAATTTGGGCTTCCGGATGTGCATAATCGCAGTAGGATCACGTCATTCAAAATTGGATGGCTCTAGGTACCGTTGTTTTATCACAATGCGAGAAACATACATACACTTATGCAAGTTCTTGATTATTTAATTTCAGGGCTGCAATATCTGGTGGCAACAGTTTGAAAAGTGAACCCACACTTAATGTTTTTGACGCAAAACCGTAAACAGTAGTCCTTCAGGGAAAAAGCCCGTTTTAACTAAAAGAAAATTACAATTTCACATAAATTTCACTAAATTTATCTACATATGTACGAAATCAGTAAAAATATATTAAATAATTTTAATGCATGTCCCCCTATATTTATTTTAAATGATTTAATTCTTCCTACATCGTATAACGTTCCGTGAATATGCAATTTACTATCAATTTTATTAATGATTTTTATAAACAATAGGATTTTGAAATGATGATCAATTGCCACTTCATATTCGGCTGTCGACCTCTTGATCATGAGTGACCCCCTTTAAAATTTCATCGACCCCCCGCCCAGGTTGTCAACACGGACCCCGTTGGAACTTAAGGAAAGGGAGGAAAAGCAAAAGTGAATAAGACCAAAATGCATTGGAATCTTTTTGCTGCTGGAGGTATTTCGAAAATGTAGACAGGATGATCAATTGCCACTTCATATTCGGCTGTCGACCTCTTGATCATGAGTGACCCCCTTTAAAATTTCATCGACCCCCCGCCCAGGTTGTCAACACGGACCCCGTTGGAACTTAAGGAAAGGGAGGAAAAGCAAAAGTGAATAAGACCAAAATGCATTGGAATCTTTTTGCTGCTGGAGGTATTTCGAAAATGTAGACAGAAATGCTGTCTGCAAGCAAACTGTGTAGGGTTTCAAACTCAATTCAGAAGTTACATAAAAACAATTATTACCCCT
>KK121723.1:239740-270375 GCA_000611955.2 Stegodyphus mimosarum | reverse complement strand
AGGAATGAGTTCAAGAGCAGATTGGCAATCTGCGAGTTGAGCCGAAGCATAAAAAAAACAAGCCCTCTGGTGTGAAGTTAAAATGCGAAATCATTTCAGATTTTCTTTTTCCTTCTTCCTTCTTTTTTTCTTTTCTTTAATTGAGTTGGTTCTGAGAAAGATTTATCTGTGTGGAGTTTTTTTATCTTTGCTAGGGAATGGCTAAATATTTACACGTGCATAATTATATGCTAAAATGTTGTAATGTTTATTTCAAACAATATACTTATGTTAATTCAATTTCTACTTCTTTAACCATCACCAGAATCAAATTAGGCTTAGTTTATGAGGTATTTCCACCGCCTTCTTAGCATACCTTAGTGGTGTAGTGGTCAGCATATTCGGCGCGTATTCGACAGGTCCGTGATTCGAGTCCCGACGAGGGCACTGTTAATTCTTCATGTCTCCTGCTTAGAAATAACGCAATGTTTCTGTTTAAATAGAGAGAGAATTTGAAATTTAGAAGAACAGCCTTGACAACAAACTAAAAACAAATTACTTTTGATATTGTTGCGTTCTACAGGTTCGTGGATTTGCAGTGACTGATACAACACTTGATGAAGAATCACAATTTTTTCGTAAATGTTACACAGAGTTCCAAAGACAAGTTCACAGCCATCCTGAAATTACTCTAAACACTCTGAAACAATCAGCAAACAGCCTTCCAGGCTATAACGGTGAGCATAATTCGCAAGTGCACATCAGCGTAGCCACTGAGGGAGAGGTTTTGAAAATGAACCAACGTGCTTCTTTCTGTTGCTGTTGTAACGATGAATGATTGAAACTGAGCATGTGTGCGTATGGGAAGCAGGAAGAAATTCTTGTAGTGCTTTTGCTTTATGGGTTTACGTAATCGCTGACATTTCACTTTCGTGATTTTTAACACTCACAGATATTCGGATTGATGTTCGCGGCATATTATTGCTCTTTATATCGAGAAAATGACTCAAGCTACAATTAGCCTCGAATATTATGCATTTACTAACACCAGTGGATTAAGAGTATTTATTGTATAATTTATTTTATTGAGCTGGGAAGGACTGAAAGTGTTATTTTCTTACGTCGGTGCTCGCATGCTTTTGATTTTGAAAGTGTAAGCTTCAAAACATATATGTGTATGATCTGATTGTATTGTGCATGATTCCAAATATATATTATGTATGATCTATTGTAAAAGTTATATATAAATTAATTAAATAGTATATTCCTTGTAATTATGATAAATTCATTCTGTTTGAAGAGTATTTCTTGTGCAGCCAATGCATTTAAGAGTGGACAGTTATTAAATGTGAAATTTAGCACAGTAAATGTATCTTCATGGCAAATTTAATATGATAGTAGTATCGCAATCTTTACCTTAGTAATCTGAAAGTCACAGTAGTTTTCAGTCTAGACAGCATAATTTTTAAAATGCATGTGTATATATATATAATCTAATATGAGAAATGAAATATATGAGAGATTACTTAAGGATTGTAAGAGCCATCATCCTCTACCTATTTCCATTTTTATGAATTTTCAAATTTTATAATATACATTTGGAACAGAAAAAGTAAATAAGTTGAAAATACAAAAACATTGAAAAACAAAGTTAATCTTTTTTTATTTAAAGCTCCGAACAGAATTTGTCAAGGAAAAAGTGTTTTGAAGCTTTAAACAAAGTCAGTTAACTGGACAATAAAATACGAGTTTCATTCCGATCAACTCACGGAGACCTCTATCGTCAATCAGCATAATGGTTATTAATTCTAAAAAATGTATACACAATACTAAAACAATCTATACATTTTTTAGGCTCTCACTGAATTAGTCTCTTTTCCCTACCTGTTTTTGTTGTCCGAATACAAATAGAAACAAATTATACAAAGAGAAACTTACATGTAATGCCGAAATAAAACATTTATAATCAAGGAAAAAGATTGGAAGAATTACAAACGAAAGAAATATTTATAAAATTGGTAAAATAATAAGACAATAATAAAAATAATAAAATGCTGTACTAATTACAATGTAAAGCTCAAATTTTTTATCGAAAAATTTGATTGTCAAATGTAAAGGCTAAATAAGGGCCAGGTTCGAATGCGTACTTAAAATGAAGATACTTTTTGCTAAAGAAAAAGGAATGGAGAAATTAATGCGACCATTGAGGGGAATAAAATAAAAAAAAATTGCTACAAATGGAGGGGTTTTGCAATAACAAATTAATGAAAAAACACTTCGTATCTGTAGGTGCTTCTTTTTCGAAGTGAAAGCAGTTATGCTAAGAGCTGCCTCGCTGTAAGTCAGGGCATACAAACTGCTACGTATTTTGTGACACTTTTACTGAGCCTATGTTCTGAGAAAGGAGGGATCTAGTATTTTTTGGGGGGGCGTGTTGGAGTAGCTTAATGTTAAATTAAAATCATTTAATAGGATTAATACAGAAGAACTTTACTTACAGAAGTAAAGTTTTAAATAACAGTTTGCAACTGTAGCACTACGAATAAAATTCTTAAATGGCACTGAAACAAACCACATTTTGATCTGTGGATATGTATTTCAAATTCTTTTCAGTTTGACATAATATTTACAACATCAAACCAATTCTGATGAACCGTGAGTAATTTTAGTTAAAATAAAATTCTATTTACAAAATGTTTGTATTTTTTAGCACAGTTATAATTCTACTTAAATATTAGTAACATTTTAAATTTGCATTTCTTTTTTTTTATTTGTTGCATTTTATTTCTTTTAATAGTTTTTCTGTCTGCAAAATAATAGCATTCATAATATTTTTAGTAGTATATTTAAGCCCGAATAATTAAATGAATCTGGATCAAATGCTATTTGTTAACGCAGATGTAAAATTTAGATGTAATAATAATATGCGATTGCATAACTTTATTGAGAATTTCTAAATTACTCTCAATAAATTTATGCAATTATATTTGAAACTGTTAGACAATTTTTTTATTCCAAATGTATAGAAATACGTTTTTCCATCTGAACTGAATGTAGGAACTGGCACAAATTTTAAGTAATAATTCGAATTACCATTTTGCAGTCAATTTCCCTTAAATACAAATGTTATATAACTGTTATAGAACTTGTAAATTTAAGTACATAGCTTTACTTTACGATATGAAGCATGCTAACAAATGTAGTTCCTTGAAAACAGAAACCGAGATTAATAAGTCCAAGTTCTGCGGAGTACATGTCAGATAACATGTGTTTGTATTTCTTTCAAATTCTTTCTACCAGGTAGTGAAATCTTCACAATTGCTAATATTTGATCTAATCTTCGCAATGGAAATTTTCAAAAGAAATCGACGGTGCTTTAATTATTTTGTACGGGAAATTGTGTGGTTAAAGGTTTTCAGCCATCTTGCTTACGTCAAAGGTTATCTGACATGATAGAATAATACTGGAAGTTCATTGGTCCCTCCTATAAGCCACTCCCACGGTGGCTACACAGATGTGCCCTTGTGAAATATGTTAACGGTGAAGACAGCTTCACAGCAAAACTCTAAATACAGCTCCCGATTCAGCCGATCGCTCTCGGAGTTCAATCCCCTGAAGATACTCTTCATGGTAAACTCATGATTCACTACTACTCCGCGTGCAGGTAAGGTTTATATAGTTTTTGAACTGCCTTCGAGAACATTCTGGGGTAAACTGGTAAGAATTCGTTCTAGAATGTTTTCGCTTCGTCTACAGCATGTCGCCAAATAGACGATTTCATACTTCCAACTAATTTGAACAAAGTGCGTAAACCACATTTGGCATTATTATCGCTCATAACAAAATGCCAAATTTCAAAACGCGCCGATGTGTAAATTCATGTTATACCTTAGAAAATTCTGAATAAAAAAATGTAATTTTTTGCAGGTGTGCCTAGAAATACATCTAATTTAAAATAATGTAAAAAATTTTACAGGTTATAACTAAAAAATGCTTTCGAAAAATTTAAATGTAATTATTCAATAACAGAAATTTAAAAAATAAATCGTAAAAAATGGACGAATTTTATTTGCAATGGTCCTAAATTTCGAAATATGAAAGGAAGAATCAAATAAGTTTAATAAAAAAGAGATATTAATAAATATCTATAACAAATTCAATTAACATGGAGTAGCTAAAATTTTGAGAGCTAATTTTTTAAAAACTACTCTTGCGATTTTTACAAAACCGGGCAGTTTGGCATAATTTGAGGCATAGAATTGAAATATGGACAAGAAATTGGTATGTCAATTCAGAAAAAGTCCGATTTTGTGTCAAAATGCCTATATTAGAACAATACTATATACAAATCTAATACTTATCCTAAGCCGCGCTTTCGAGACATAGAAAACGCTAGCTGAATTTCGTCAATCGAGCCAGTAGCACAGAAAATATTAGAACTGCCCCACCTTTTTTTTCCCGCAGTGTACATTCCTTGTCAGTAAAGTCTAGGCCATTTTTTTATTTCTGAGTTTGCAGTAGTAAAATGGAGCAAACGTTGTTTTTATGTTAACTGGTATGTATTCTTACTTGATATGATATTGGCCGTGTTTCTACGCAAACCTACTGGGCGGCAGGGTTACTGTGCTTCGTAACACACTGTTCAGATCGTTGTCGCATTCGTTAAGGTGACACAATGGATGCTGATTCCGGGCAAATAGTGAACATTAAGTTCTGCGTTAAGCTCGGAAAAAACCCTAGTGAAACGTGGAACATGATTAAGCAAGCATATGCAGGCGAGGTATTTTAAAGAAGTCTCATTTTCGATTGGCACAAAACGTTTCGTGAAGGCAGAGATTCAGTGCAAGACGATTCCAAAGCTGTTACCGATGTAAACTTGCAGTGTGTAAAGCAGTTATTGCAAGAAGACCGCCTTGTAACTGTGCGTATGGTATCAGAAGAACTGAATTTAAATCGTCATGTGTGTCATAAGATTTTACACGAAGATTTAGCGAAACAGAAACTTAATGCGAGAATCATCCCTCACTCGCTAACAGAAGGAGGAAAGACGAATAATTTCTGCTGAAGCATTGGTTAGAGCTAGACGTGATCTCATTATTTGTGTCAAAGATTATTGTGATTTTTTTTCTTGTTTCCGTGATTGAAAAGGTGACTGAAAGG
Source organism: Stegodyphus mimosarum (assembly GCA_000611955.2). Lineage (NCBI taxonomy): Eukaryota > Metazoa > Arthropoda > Arachnida > Araneae > Eresidae > Stegodyphus > Stegodyphus mimosarum. The sequence continues at coordinate 265,236 of KK121723.1, read as the reverse complement.
AAAGCTTCATCCAGATTATTGCAGACATCCAACGGATTGTGACAAATGAGCTTTTAAGCATCGCAATTGAAGATTTCCCCGCTTGCTTCCAAGACCTACAGAAACGTTGGCATTTGTGTATAGATAGCCAAGGGGACTACCTTGTTAGCAGCTAATATCCTTACTTGGTAAATGCAATTTTTTATTATTGTCCTGGAGCTTTTCTGACAAAAGATACATTGAAAATCTCATTCATTAGAAATTGTAAGTATAGTTCGACCGCCTCATCCGCAACCACGATCGCAAACACGCATGCGCCATTCGGACCGAATTATTCTGAAAATAGGGTGGAAGGATGGGGACTTTCTTTCCCTCCAGCATATCTATTTCCGGAGGAAGGAAGACTTTCACGTGACTTTTCAGGTCGCAGCAACTAATAACGCCCCTTTTGGACGAGTCTATGTGTTTTGGCAGAATGCCAGCCAGGGTTGCGTTTGAGACGGTCGAACTATAACTCTGTTATTCCACATAAACTAAAAATAGGTTTTACAATGACCCTGGCGAATTTTCGCACATGGCGTAAATGAATTACCCGCACAGAAGAAGGGTGAAAAGTAACCCTTTATTAATTCAAAGTTTAATAGAAAGGCACGAATCTTCGTGCCTTAACGTGGTCTGTCGTTCTCTCTTCGTGCTCCGTCAACTCGCGGTGAAACGTAAATGTAGAATATATTTCAGGTCGAATCTAAAATAAAATAGTTGCCGGATTAGCACGTTAATTTACACCTAAAAGGTTGACTCACAAAAACCTAACAGGCGTGACGATAATCCGAAATGGCCAAGAGGCTTACTAGCGTAACAGCGAGAGCAAAAATCGTGCGCTGGCTAGCGAAAACATGCTCTGAATAAAATCAGAGATTTACCCTTTTAAATATTCACTTCACTTAACTTTAAAATTACATCCTGGCGAGAAAATACTAGGGAAAGTTGAGAAGTTCAGGAAAGGTATCAAACTTAAAATGAATTTGCTATACAAAATATAGGAAACCATATAAAATGGGATGATAGTGATAAATCAATAGCGTGTAATAGACTCTCAATAAATCGCTCAAAGAAAGGTATGAAACACAGAGCCTGTTCGAGCAGTTTTTAGACTATTTTGAGTTGCTATTTGCTGCTAGTAATTTTTTTTAATTGGAACTATATTTTTGAAAGGGCAAATTATCCTCTGCTACATGACAGCTCCGCTTCATACAAAATGGCGATTTTAAAGAAGCAATGGACAGTAGGCTGTGTTTGTTTTCTTTCAGGAAAAAATAATTTATATCTACCTATTTAAAAACGCTGTGAAAGCCATGGTTTTAGGTATCTGAAGCGAACATAGGTAATATTGTCAACAACAAAGGAGAGAAATGTCGATGTTTGGCTTCAAGTGGAAACATTGTTCCAAATACATATCCAAGGAAAAAACGGGATGTTTCGAATGTTGCATTATCTTTAATGTTAAAAGAAAATACATCAGATCAAAGGTTGCACATTAACTATAATGTTCAGTGCCAACGGTAAACAAAGTGACTAGTGCTGATTTGAAAAAAAGGTGAAAAAACACAATGCGCACAGTATTTATTCACGATATGTCACTGAACGCAACACGTGTTGCAGAATTCTTTATGAGAAACATTCATCTGGAAAAAAGATGGGAAAATGTTATCAAGTAGATAAAAGTATTGTGTATTTAAATGACTGCAATGAAAAGAGATTCTTTTATTATTATGAAAGAGGAGGAAAAAAATCTTAAAACATGGTTCAAAGAATCTAAAGAAAGGTATACAAAGGGATTTAGGTTTGTTGCTGGTTTCTCATATAACTGCAAATGAAAACTGGTACCAAGACCGTACTCTTCACTTACATCTCTACAAAATCTTCTAATGGATTTTTGCGCTTTTGGACTTTTAAAAAGCAGATTATAAAAACGTCAACCTACAACCCTTCTTGAAACTTTAGAAAACTTGTATTGTTCCTCCCTCTGATTCTGCTAATTTAAATATCGAGGAACCTAGTGAACTGTTAAGAGAATTATCGCTTTGTTCGAAATGAAGGGAATCGTAAACTCAAGAAGGGTTAATTACGCTTTATTCACTCAGAAATAAGATGAACAGTCGGCCCCTTTCTTCAGGCTTACAACAAAGCCTCCACTCGAGCTTGAACTCAAAAATAAGAAGTAAGAACTAATTATACCTAACTAACTGATTTAGCCGAAGCTAACACAGATTTAACAGAGCTGGGCCTTAGTTTTAAACTAGCCGGCGAACAATCAAAAGGCACGTATTATACGGCCGAGCGTAGGAGAAATTCGAGAGACTTAGTGACGTATTATTGGTAGACTTATTATTTGTTCCTCATTTGCATTCAACGCGATTCTAAAAACTCATTCTGGTAGGAAGTTGTAAGTTGAAACGAGGCATAATGGGAAAGGTTACTTAAATTAAAATAACTGTTATAAAGTTTAAACATACCTTACATGCTCTTCAAGAGAAATGGTAAAAAGTACCTCTTAATACAAAAAGCTTTACTGTTTTGGAAACTGCGGTATATAAAGGTAATGAAGAATAAGGATTATCAAATAAATTATTTAAAATACAAAAATTTAGGTAAAACATTTCTGAAAATACAATGAAAATTAGTTTAGAAGTCAAACAGCAAAAGTCAGCGTTATATTAATTTTTCACAGGACTAGTTTTGATGGTCTTACCGAACCATCAATCGTAGCTGCCAGAGTGTAAACGACATCACTTTGGCAGCTGAGGGTGATGGTTCGGTAAAGCATGGAAACTAATCCTGTGAAAATTTGTAAATATAACGCTGATTTTTGTTGTTTGACTTTTAAATTAATATTTGTTCAGCGTGTTATTTTTATCTAAACAATGAAAATTGTCTAAAACTTGTACGAACAGCCTTTGTATAGTAGAATTTCCCTTAACCGGCAGGAAGAGGACTTCGCCGATTCCGGATAATTTCTAGAATTCACTTGTTGATGCGTTTTATGCCATCTGAAGAAACTGTAAATTGGTTGCCGATTACTATTAAATAAATAATATCGAAAATCGTGTTTATTATTTAACATTAAAACACAAAACAAGATTTTTATATTTAAAAAAATATTAAACAACATTTTAAAATTGCTGTGCACTTTATTTCATAGGAGCTGTGAATTTCTTAATGTGATAGCATGTAACTTCGAAAAGGTGCGCCTACGTAGAAGACTGTCGTAAGAATTTTAAAGTATGCAATAAAGCGTTATTGCATCGTGCGTTGATATATATTTATGAATATTGTTAGGCAAATCTTATAAAACCCTGCAATCTATATCATCATCTTTCCATCTGCTTATCATCTTTCTCCTTTCTCAGTACAAGCTCAATTAATTCGTTGTCACCTTGAGAAATTATCACAGGAACATAATTGTCTGCATCCATCCAAGTTTAAAACACTTTTTCATTTACACTAATCTTCTCCGATTAAGTAACTAAATGCAACACGTCGAACAGGGCGCCGGATTTCTTTTAAAATCAGGAGATTCTTCGTCACTCATTTTGTTATCTACCGACATGATCATAGGCCACAACTTACGGCAATACCCTAGTAAAGTAACATTCTTTACACCTTTCCAGTCAAAAGTTTATTTAAGTATGGCATCTTTCAATATGACTTCTATCACGAAATCGTAGATCATCACTTCAAATTTTACACATAGACAAACAAAATTGATCCATAGTTCATCTTTTAAAATTCATTGTTTGAATAGAGCTTGTTACGCTGGGAGGCAGAAAGATAACTCGGGTAATATTTTTCACATTTTGTTTTCCCCATTCCACATACAAATGTTTTTCAATATTTAAGTTTTCAGATTGCGCGCCCAGTATATATTTTTAGCCCATTATATGTTGTTATCTCATTATATTTCATCATAGGCTAAATTTGTTTTTTTTTTTTTATTTACTCTCAAAAATGCCGTTGTTTCGGTATTGCTGGTTAATTGGAGGGGGGGCGGGGGTTGCTGGTTGCGAGAGATTTTATTGTATGAAGTATAGTTGTATATTGTAGCATGTTTATACTACGCAAAACCGAAGATCACATGAGATTACTGAATTATATTATATTTCTTTATTAACAGTTTTATTGTATTTCCTTCTTAGCCCAAAAAGAGCGTTTATCAGAATGGGCTATTGGTTTCAAAACGAGATTTTGCGTCGTCCGCTATAAACGGGCAACTTACTTTTCAAATGTTGCCACCAAATGCTATCGCCCTGTATTATTTTTAAAGAAATTAAAGAGTGATAGTTTTTGTTTAGTTGATTATAGCAAAACACACTCAGGCAATCTGCCTAAGGGAAGGGAGGCTTTCGTGGAGGACTTTTTAAGGAAAACTGGCTTGTACGCACTTTACACATGGGGAAAACCACGTAAATAGCTATGCAGCCAACCCTTTCGCCTGGAATCGAAGCAGGTAGGAATTATCAGTGATCAGCAATTTTACCGCTTCGGTGCTGGTGGGCATTAAATACTGAACTATGCACGTGCGTACGTGAAAAAACGTCGCACTCTGAAAAAATGACAATACCTAGGTTCACCACATTTGAAAAAACGTAGTCTTGCACCCGAGCATGTGCACTTGGAAGCCAGTGCACTCGGATGTTGGAGCATGTGCACTCGGATGTTGAATTTTGTATTTCATATTTTGCAAAACTTTAATGAATTTTCTATTAACAAACTCGAGAACTTAAAAGCGAGCAGTGGCAATACTGTACGGAATGAAACATTTTTATTTCCACACGCGCAAAACTGAATGTAGGAAATCCTAAAGATATGTTTTTTTAAATATTTTGTGATTTTGCTGTTGAACTGTATGTGGGGTAAATGGGAAGAATATAACATTGAGTTAATAAATTTAACACACAAATCATTAATAATAAAAAGACAAAGAAAGAGTTTAGCAAGCCATCTTACTAAGAAAATGTATATTGATATGATAAACTGAGAAAAGACGTTTTTATGTAAAAACGTTTTTATGCCAACATTTAACACTGCATCGGGAATTGCTTTCAGAATTCTTGCGATATTGTTGTTGAATTGTGTAGGCTTAAGTGCGAAGAAAATGAGGCTTAATAAAAAGTTAAAAAGACAAAGAAATGGGTTAGGAGTAGTAAGTGCAACAGCAGACTAATAGGCTGAAAGATCAACGAGTCCGTAAAAGAACCTTAACACACCCTTTAGGGCGTCCATTAAAATCTGAAACTTTTCGGATTTTGATTTTCTTTAGAGTAATTATATTATATTTCTTTGCTTTAATTCCAGTAGAAGTAAAATAATTGTATTGATGTAGCAACAGGCATTTTCAGTAAAACCTAGACCAACGAATAAAAGAAAAAGGATGTTATATATGCACTTCCTTCAGAAAAAAATATGTTTTGCTAAAACCTAAACCAACGAATAAAAGAAAAAGGATGTTATATATGCACTTCCTTCAGAAAAAAATATGTTTTGCTAAAACCTAAACCAACGAATAAAAGAAAAAGGATGTTATATATGCACTTCCTTCAGAAAGAAATATGTTTTGCTAAAACCGATTTCATTAATTAAACATTTTGTTTTAGAAATTTATAATTAGAAAATTTACGAAATATTCGAAATCTTTCGAATTTGACTTAAAATTTTCATTCTTATTGTTACAGATTTTGTATTTAGCTATACACTTTTTTATTAGAATTATAATTAAAATTGTTTTATTTTCCCTAAAAAAAAAAAAAAAAAAAAAAAGTGCCCGAAAACTTTTAAGCTACGCCGGAAAAGTAATAATACAAGAGCACGTGCGTTTAACATTGAATAAAAGATTATCTCCGTAATTGATATTTAATTTGAATAAATGTAATTGTTAACTGTAACCGTAATTCTACTCGGCAGGTTCTTCATTATTCAGTTTCTTTAATATAAAACATGGCGATAATATTTGGTGGCAACAGTTTGAAAGTCAGGCAACGCAGAAAGTGAAAGGACGGAAATGTTTTGAAACGAATAGCCCTTTGGGTCTAACGCCCCTTTGGTTTAAAAAATAAATACTAATGAAAATGAAAGATTAAATTTATAAGTATATGTGAAGGAGTATACGATATGGTAATATTTTTATGTTCTGTTACAGTAAGACTAAAATTATTTTTGAAAGTTCTTCTGAAATTAAAATTCATTGAAGAGAAAACTTTCGGAAATAGAAGATTGAATTTAAATGTAAAATTGAGAGTGATGAAACTTCTACTATTATCTTAAAAGCCGTTTCTCCAAAATTCAGTCAAATTCTGATAACCACAAGTTGGAAGAGCTGATTTTTTTTTTCCAAATCAGAGGAGCAGAAACTAAAAAATAACCACTCGCAAGAAACGTTTCTACCAAATTAGGATTCCGCGCTTCTTCTCATTCAATTGAAAACTTTCAGATAAACACCTGCAACCTAGTACATAATTTGAAGTATATAAAAAGTAATATTTCAGGCGAAAGTCTATTTTGCAGCCATTTCTGAGCTGTTTACTTTTCTAGCCAATGCATTTCATTTCTTCTTATTTTTTAAAAAGAAAAATTCTTTTTCAAGGAATAAATTCACCTTGAGCAGAAACGTAAAATGAATTTCAGATAAAATATGTAAATCATTCGGGTATACTAGAATATGCAAAAAGTCAAAAAAACATTTACTAAGCGTACTTTATTTAAATAAAAAATGACTTCACGAAAGTAAGAAGCTTTTGTAACCGCATTTGAAATCCAATCCTTTTCACTCAAAATAAAGGAGGCAATGAAAAATGTACCGTTGGATATTTTTTGAATAAAACATAGCTTTCTGGATCTATTTCACATATATTACATTGACGGAAACATGGCTGGCTTTTTCTATTGCGATTACTATTACCATCTGAAATTCCTTTTGAAACGAAATGCACGAATTTGTGTAGTACAAAATTGTTTATGATTCTGTAGTTTTGGCATTGGAAAAGAACCTCCTTCGAAAATTTTATAATCATAAATACAAGGAAATTCGTTTTTTTTTTTGAAAAGATAGAGGTTGTAAGGCAAATAGTCGGTAATAATTCAAGAATTAAAACTCACATTTTCAAATGCAGGAATTTGGAGTCAGAATGTTTTTCGAAGATATAAAATAAATGTTTGGGTTACGCTTTTAAAGATGAAACAAAACGAGGAATGACATGACAATTTTTAGTGGTTTTGCAAACACAGGATGATAATTATTGAACTATGTGTAATAAACGTAAATTATTTAGAAACTACTAAGTGCACAAACTTCAATCGATATCTTGTGGGATTCCAACCTTTAATTTAACAGTTAAAGGTGGGGAACTCCTTACACCGATAAGCGATTAATTGCTTGAATGTGTGAACAGAGAAGTAAGACGCAACAAAGGTTAATTACCCTTTATTTCTCAAAATAAGATTTAACACAGCCGGCTCCTGTCTCAGAGCGTACAGCAAAGACTCCACTTGGGCTTGAACTTAAAGTAAGAGAATTAAAGCTTAGCTAAAAAGATATAGCAGAAGCTATCAAGATTATAAGTAGTTGGCACCCAAATCCCAATTAAGTAGGCGAAGCTATCAAGGGCCTTTAGTACGGCCGAGCGTAGTAATAGCTTAGAGAGAGACGTAGCCAAAAGGCGAACGCGCGCTATTCAGAAACTCCGGCTCTCTAAGAAAGTCATTGAAACATTGACTTAAATACTACTCATTTGCATTAAACGCTTTTCTGAAAATACGTTCTGGTAGGAAATTGTAAGCTGAAAATGGAAAGGACAGTAAAGTGGCTTTATAAAGATAACTGTTAAAAACTTAGTATAAACCTTACAATGTAAAAGTTACTAAAGATATTTGGATTTAGATTATGACACGTTCGATATGCCTGCCATCTTTGGCTATGACGTGGTGCAGACGAATAGCAAAATTCTACATGACCCGCTGAAGTGTTGGAACATCAATTTTGTCGATGGCCTCCTGAATGACAGATTCCAGCTCAGCAATAGATTTGGCATTATTTCTGTTTACATATTGTCTTTAATATAGCCCCATAAAATGAGTCACACGTGCTGAGATCCGGAGACGATGGCGGCCAAGCGAGTCCCATTCCAGTAGCCTCTAGATAATCCAGAGCCAGAATGCGGTCTTCAAAGTGCTTCTCCAGGACGTCAAACACTCTCTTGGTCCGATGGGGTTGAGCTCCATCTTGCAAGAACCACATCTTGTCGAAATCAGAGGCTTTTAGGATAATGGGCATGAAATCATTTTCCAGAACCTTCACATATCGTTCAGTAGTCACTGAGCCATCAACGAATATCGCACAGATTATTCTATGACTGAAACTGCACACCACACAGTCACCTGTTGAGGGTGGAGAGGCTTCTCGATCGTGAAATGCGGATTCTCAGTCTCCGAAATGCGCTAATTTTGCTTATTGACGAAGCCATCCAAATAAAATTTGTCTTCCTCTCTAAACAAACCCATACTCACATCAAATTCCTGTTCATCAATTCTCTCAACAATAATGCTGGCGAAACACAACCGCTGTTCCATGGCCATGGGCTCTTAATCGCTGATGGGTTTGAATTTTGCATGAGAAGAGATGCAGTTCTTCAAGAACAATTTGTTGTAGTGTCTCCCGGTTGATTTACACCTTTTATGCAGCTCTTCTGACCGAATTCCTTGGGCTGGTTTGAAACACAGCGCTTGTCTACTCAATGTTTCCATACTTGTTTTTCGACCGCCATTGCCAACACAGTCGACACGAACATCACCAGTTCTCTCAAACTTACGAATCAAATACAGGGTGATTATGATTAAAGTGACCCAATTCAGACCTCTCTAGAACCTGTTCTCTTACTGCATTTTGCATGGGAAGAGATGCAGTTCTTCAACAGCAATTTGTTGCAGTGTCTCCCGGTTGATTTCTACCTTTTGTGAAGCTCGTCTGATCGATTTCCTTCGGGTGGTTTGAAACACAGCGTGTGTCTTCTCGATGTTTTCACACTTGTTTGTCGACCGACATTGCCAACACTATCATCACCAACACTACCAGTTTTCCCAAACTTGCGAATCAAATACAGGGTGGTTATAATTAAAGTGACCCAATTCAGGCCCCTCTAGAACCTGTTCTACTTACTGCATTTTGTATGGGAAGAGATGCAGTTCTTCAACAGCAATTTGTTGCAGTGTCTCCCGGTAGATTTCTACCTTTTGTGAAGCTCGTCTGATCGATTTCCTTCGGGTGGTTTGAAACACAGCGTGTGTCTTCTCGATGTTTTCACACTTATTTGTCGACCAACATTGCCAACACTACCAGTTCCCCCAAACTTGCTAATCAAATACAGGGTGGTTATAATTAAAGTGACCCAATTCAGACCTTTTTAGAACCTTTCTGGCTTACTGAATTTTGTATGGGAAGAGATGTACACTGGTGTGCAAAAATTAAGGACGAAGTCGAAACATTAGCATATCAGCTGAACGAAGAGGCAGAGCGGACAGAAAGACCAATCAGATTAAGTAAGGTGATGTACGTTAGCACATGGGCAGATATGCAGGTAGACGTAATGGGGAAGTGTCTGAGTAGTATAAAGCATGTTGTCGGTGTAAGATCAGTATTTCTGACAAAGAGATTGCACGTCGTATAGCAGTTAAAATCACACCGAGTTGCTGCCTCAGCGAGAAATGGCGAATAATCAATCTGTTAGACGACATCTGGATGCTTTTACCCGAGGTCGAATTATTGGGAAGTTGGAGGAAGACCGCAGTGCGACAAGTGTGGCTGCAGAGATCAGAATTGCTCACAGCATCGTTTCACGACTTTGGAGACAATTTCAAACCACAGGCGCAGCTATCCGGGGTTTTAGTAGTGGTCGTCCACGAGGAACCACACCCGCAGATGACCGGTATATTGCCTTACAGGCCAGAAGAAACAGGCGGCAGACAGCGGGAGAAGTCGCTAGACACACGACACAGGCGACTGGACGACCGATATCGCGTTTTACCGTGGCCAGAAGACTGCACCGTGGTAGACTGTTTGCACGACGCCCTGTACGGTGTGTACCTCTAACGCCTGCCCATCGGAGAAGGCGTTCTCTGTGGTGCCGGGAACACCGGAATTGGAGAGACAATGAATGGGGACGAGTACTCTTTACAGATGAGAGCAGATTCAGTCTGAGTAGCGATTCTCATCGCATACTTATCTGGAGAGAGCGGGGAAGCCGCAATCATCCCTCGAACATCATTGAAAGGGACAGGTATGGAGGTGGCGGTGTTCTCGTTTGGGGAGGCATCATGCTTGGTAGTCGTACAGACTTCACATCTTCGACGCAGGTTCAGTCAACGGGACCCGTTATTGTAACGAGATTCTTCTTCCATATGTGCGTCTTTTTAGAGGCGCTATGGGTCCGCAGTTCCTTTTCATGGACGACAATGCACCATGTCATCGCACAGTAGCTGCCGAACAGCTCTTAGAGAGTGAGGATATTGAACGTATGGATTGGCCGGCACGATCTCCGGATCTCAATCCCATCGAGCATGTATGGGATTTTCTAGGCAGACGCTTGGCAGCTCGTAAATTATCACCAGTAACGACTCCGGAGCTTCGATTGATGCTGCAAGACGAATGGGCAGCAATGCCTCAACAACTCATTGACACCCTCATTCTCAGGATGGGCAGACGCTGTGAAACCTGCCTAGCAGTCAGGGGAGATCATATCCCCTATTAAAGACCGGATGTTTCTTGCTGGACACCCATCAACATGGATGTTTCGGCCTTCAGTCGCATTGCGCTCCATGCTACTTTATTGGTTTATTGAAAAAGCTTCTTTTTATCCCTCTGATTTCTCTTTTAGTAAGTGTTGCTTACATTACTCATGTCCTTACGTATTGGGGATCTTACGGTATTAAATGATTTGGAAAGCTTTTGTACCTAACAAAACCTTTGTAGCTTTTGTACCTAACCTTTGGAAAGTTATATTGAAAAAACCGTCTCGTCCTTAATTTTTGCACACCAGTGTAGTTCTTCAACAACAATTTGTGGCAGTGTCTCCCGATTGATTTCCACCTCTTGTGCAGCTTGTTTGACCGATTTCCTTGGGCTAGTTTGAAACACAGAGCTTGTCATTTCGATGTTTACATACTTGTTTGTCGACCGACATTGCCAACACAGTCGCCACGAACACTACCGGTTTTCTGAAACTGGCGAATCAAATCCAGGGGGGTTATAATTACAGTGATTCAATTCAGACTCCTCTAGAATCCATTCTACTTATTGAATTTTGATGAAATTTCGTATATATGTTATCTGGACAATGCGGAAACTATTTCTGCAATAAAAAAGTTTCATGAGCATCTTCTTCAAACCTTTCTTCGATATGGGTTCTTTTCGCAATCCCTTTCAACGACGATATTCAGGCAATGTAACTAAGCTATTGCTGCCGTTGTTCTGATAAAACAGTTTTACCAAGAAAGCTCGATCTTTCTTCTGTAAGGGCATCATTAAAGACGACAGGGACACACACAATGATTTTCTCGCTCCGATTGCAAAGTCTCTTTATAAGTTTGACTAATTTGCATAAGGGATTTTTGAAAATTGCCGTCTCGTGGTCAAAATTTGAACTATTTTTTATTGCAAGAATCTTTTCCTCATAGTCCATATAACGTGTATACCAGGTTTCATCAAAATCCGATAGGCAGAACGGGCTCTACGGGGGTCTGATTAGGGTGAGTTTAATTATAACCATCCTGTACTTGATTGTTAACATACATGGACCGTTTGTCTTCAGCTTGTATTCAATCGCAAACTCCCTTTGAGCTGCTATCGGGCTGTTATTGTTCTCATAATAGGCTATCAGGTTTGTCCTAAGTTTATAACAGTTACTTTAAGAGTGTCTTACTTTCCTATCTCTCTTAATTTCAGTTTACAGTTTCCTAACAGAATGTATTTTCAGAAACGCGTTTAGTGCAAATGAGTAGTATTTAAGGTCGATGTTTCACAGACTTCGTTAGACAGCCATCGTTTCTGACTAGCGCGCGTTTGCTTTTGGGCTACGTATCTCTCTAAGGTATTACTACGCTCGGCTGTACTTCAGGCCCTTGATAGCTTCGCCTACTTAATAGAGATTTAGGGGCCAGCTACTTAGAATCCTGATAGCTTCGGCTATATCTTTTTAATTAATCATTAATTAAGCTTTAATTCTTATTAATTTGAGTTCAAGCCCAAGTGGAGGCTTTGCTGTACGCCCTAAGACAGGAGCCGACTGTGTTTATCCTTAGAGAAATGAAGGGTCTTTAGCCATGCACCTCCACACAAAAACACCTGCACCACCATGCTGTTCCAACTAATTTCTTAGAATGAAGTTCCTCATTTTTCCTTCTCCATACAGTTATTCGACTATCGGAACCAAAAATGTTAAATTTGCTTTCGTCGGCAAATAGGACATTATTCCAGTACGTTTCTGGTGTATTTATCATTGATGCCTAAGTTTTCTGTTTTTCTCACTAACAAAAAACGTTTTTACGGGCAGATTGCCCATGTAATCCAGCTTCTCTGGGAACTCGTCGAACAGTTTCAGGTGAAATTGAAGTAGGAAGCTTTGCATTCAGTTCTGCAGAATTTTTTACAGCACTCAAACGTGGGGTTTTCACAAATTTTCTAATAATAAATCTCTCATCACGTTTAGTTAACTTTCTCACTCGACCTTTTCTTACCTTGTCTTCAATCCGATTTTCTTCTTTAAAGCGTTTTATCGCATACTGCACTGTAGAATGGGATAAATTAACTAATTTAGCGATATTTCGAACTGATTTACCACTACTATGGTGAAAAATTATCAATTTTCGAATGCTGTTTGTAATTTTTTTACGACTGCGACGCATTTTTCAACAATAAATAGAATATTATGAACTAAACAAAAAAAAAATTGAAGCAAACGATTTTTTAAATGACACCACAATGCAAAAATTAAAAAAAGGCGGCAAACGATCATTCTAATTTTTATTTTATCCAAAAATACTTATGTGTACGAAGACTTTTGTAAGGTAAAGTGCTTATCATTTTTTGATTATTAATTTCTTAAAAATAAAGTTTCGCTATATTTAAAAAATATTTCATGTAATTTTGTTACAAATAGATTATAGATCTTATTATTAAGATCTCATTCAGAAAGTTTACTTTTAATTAATGGATAAAGTCCTATTGCAATGAAAATCATCAGTTTAAGAACACTTTTGGGAGCCACTGTATTTCTTTATTTTGATCATGCTACAAAACACCGAACCTACTGAGCTGATATCATGAACTTTATTTATAGATTTTGGACTCAAAGATCTGAGCTCAGTACAGTTTTATCTCTAACAAATGTCCTTACATAACAAGAATCAGACTTCAATATATTAGCGAAATCAAATCCTATATATTCATCTACTTACATAAAAATGCAAAATTTTCAGTGCAATGATCTCCAAAATATCAAGTTTACTATTTTCACGTAATCCAATATTTTGATGAACATACTAAGTAGTTTGTGTTATTTATATAACTTTGTATATAATTTTATGTTATTTTTCTCTTATATTTACATGTAACAACTGCGATGTATAATTTGTCAATTTCCTATTTTGGAAAACTTCAACGAATTTTTGATTCACACTCTACAATTCCAAAGCGAGCATTGGCAACACTGTACGGGAAAAAAGAATTATCTCCAGCGCCCTAGGTTCTCTATTGGAAATTCTAAGGATAGATCTGTTTCCAAATATTTTTTGATACTGATATTGAATTGAATTTTGTTGCTTAAGTGCGAAGAACATGCTATTTAATAAATAAAGGTTAACACACAAATCTTTATAAAAAAAAGCCCCTTTGGGTGTAAAATAAAATCTGAAAGCTTTCAGATTTCTTTTTTTAATTCAAATCTTGAAATTAATTTTAGGCTTTGTCTGTTGAGCTGAATTTTTTCAGTATTTCATGTGTATATATTAAGGATGGCAACACGATGTTCCACAAATTTTTGTTTCTCAAAATTTCCCACAAGTTTTTCTTATTTAATGTTGAATATTACTCATATGTTTTTATTTACAATGAAATTATCTTAAGATTTTGATTTCTGCTCTTTTGGATGGATGAAATATGATATTTGAAATGAAATTCATTTGGAATCTTCAGCGATATCTGGAAATTTAAAAAACAATTAATCATTATTGCTGCCTTGTACGACGTAAAGAAAGTATTGCAATTGCGAAAAATTTCGGGTATCATATTTCAACGAAACTATTTATTTTGACCGCTATCGGATCCATTTGAACGACGTTTTTGCGTGACATCTGTGCGTACGTACAGAATAAAGGATCGTGTTTTGTAAAATGGATATAAATTCGGATGAGTTTTTTTGCAATGTCTGTATATGGGGTATATCTGTTGTATATGGGGCTACTATAAAATGTAGTTGCACCTCCCGTTTTTCTCGCAGTCGACCGTATACAATGTAATATATGTATATATATATATATATATATGTATATATAACTAAATTTATGAAGAGCAGTGTATATATAGTTAGGGAACAGCATATTTTTCTGTGGCTAATTTGAGAATGAAGCAGCATAGAAACAAGAAATTTACAGGACATGTTCATTAAACAGTCTTTTAATGAATGTGACAGAGAATATTTGAAGAGCTCAACACAAACATGAATTACAACAAAAAATTTCCCTCTTGGCAGAGAAATCCAGTCTTGAAGAAACAGTATATAACAGCTTTTTTGAGGAAACATGGGGAGGTAATATTACAAAAATGGGTTCTAATAAGGAATGTGTTCAGCCGTAGCTGCAATGCATTGTCGGCACGACGTTCCATGCTGTCAATTAAGTTGTCCATCAGTGAAATGACACCTAATCTTTGTTCAAAGTCATCGAACGACCTTGCATGAGGACTTAAAGCAACAACCTGTCTCCCAAGGTAGTCCCAAGAATGCTGTGTTGGATTCAAGTCTGGGGATTGAGCTGGCCATTCCATTCGCTGAATACCGTGAGCCTCAAGATATTCTTCAGCAAACCGAGCTCGGTGCGGTCGCGAATTGTGGTCCATCAGAAGAAATCCAGGACCTAACAGCAGCGGCATATGGGCGGTCATATTGATCAAGGATATCATCTCGATATAACAGACCGGTCAAAGTTCCTCCATGGAACACATGCAGGTCACCGTGAAAACCGAGAGAGATCCCAGACCAAGCTATTAATCCCCCAACTTCCGTAACTGTGCCTTTCTACAATGTGGGATTGGTTGTACATTGTGTGTTGTTCCCTCCAGATCAGCTGACGACCTGAAACATTCTCCAATGAGAACCTGGACTCGTCTGTGCAGAGAACAGAAGCCCATTGTTGATTGGTCCAGGAGACGTTTCTCTTGCCCATCCTAAACGGGCACCTCTGTGCCCTCGGATGAAGGGGACACAAACAACTGGTCTTCTTGCATACAGACCTGTGTTTTGTAGGCGTCTGCGCACTGTAGTGGCTGAGTTTCTTGTTCCTTTTGCCACTAAATTTTCTGCCATGATCTGAGGCAGAGTAATGTTACTCTTCCTTCGGGCCGAAAGTGCTAAATAACGGTCTGCCGGTTGTTGTAACTCTAGGTATGTCTTCTAGATACAGAATTCTGGGATTCAAACTGATTCCATAGTCGGTGGACCACACTACGACAGACATCTAGGTTGAAATTCTAAATGTGTCTTCTAGACACAGAATCCTGGGTTTCAAACTGATTCCATAGTCGGTGGACCACACTACGACAGACGTCTAGGTACAGGCTCTAGGTACGACAGACTCTAGGTACTACGACAGACTCTAGGTATGTCTTCTAGACACATAATCCTGGGATTCAAACTGATTCCATAGTCGGTAGACCACACTACGACAGCCAATGAGACGTCTAACAGCATCACCTTGTGACATCCCTATTTCCATCCCTCCGATCTCCCGCCACCTCAACGAATCGGGCAAACGACGTTTCCTGGATATTTTCCACGAAACTGCAATACCAACTGGATATCAACCCTCGTGAACAAAAATTACAATCTTTTCATTTTTTCTCCATTTCCTACTAATTCTAGTATTTATTTCTATAAAATAAAAGTGGGAACTATTGTTTGTATATATATTTTCTTAAACTTCGTTACTGTCATGCATATGAACTGTGAATTGAAACGTTACTTACATTTTTGTAAGGATGAGCTTTGTAAAGCATGCTGTTCCTTAACTTTTGGAAGGCAGTGTGTATATATATATGCCCATTCTATTACACCCTCGGTGAGCTCAGTTTTTTATTCTTGTATGCTAGTAAATTGTGCATTTTTTGCTTTAAAAAAGATTGAATATTGTTGTTCATATGTTGCGGTTAAGGTTTTTATGCCTTTATTTAATCTGCATGCAGTAGTAGTAAAATCGCGAACAATTTAAAAGTTGTCTAAGTTCTACCAAGCCTAAGTAATCTATCCTGTGTTAACATTTTAAACTCATAATAGAACAGTGAATTAAGTCAGCTTCTGGACCAACTTTAGTGTCTTTATCCCGAGTAGGGCGAAAAGTAACTTTTTAGGTTTGTGCCATGAAAAATCTGTCTTGGCCGAACTGCTTGCCTTTGAGTAGAAACTCTAATTTTAATTGTACAAAATGGTTTTTTGAACTGTTTTAACTGCATTTGGTGTTTTGTATTTTTCTGCATTTTGTAAGTTTTAATGAAGATGTTTTGAGTTTTTATGTGTTTTTGCCTAGTGAGAACTAAATTAGTTGAATGAGAAATATAGCTCTAATGCAATTCAAGGAAATAAATTTAAACGAAATATTGCAAAAAATGTTTATAATTTAATAGGCCGTACAAGGAAGTTATGTGATGTCTACATCAGATTTTTTGTTATTTAGTGCTGAATATTTCTCTTATATCTTGTTTAACGATCAAATTAATTATTTTAAGATTTTGACTTTTGCCTTTTCGAAAATGATCTTTGGAATGAAGCTGCTGTGGAATCTTCCTTACAAACTACCAATATCTGAAAATTAAAAGAAAATTAATCAATAATTTTTGGCTATCTTTCCACTATTAACATACATTTCCTAATCAAAGATTTAAACCGTTATTGCGAGATTCACTTATACTTTTAAATGATTAATATGCGAATGCTTTTTTTTATCATCGAATGGAAAATAAAATGAATGGAATGCAAATTTATATCATTTGTTAGACTGAAAGACTTCCCTTTTAATTCAATAACGTCGCCAAAGACAAGGTGATATCACGTAATTCATTTTGAAAGTCACTATTTTCTTTCTTTATTATCTTCTCTTTCTTTGAATTCGAAGGTATGAATGTGCACATCTACATAATTAAATTAAATAGTTTTATTTTACAACATTTATAGGAGAAAGAACAAATTATCTTCCAATAACGGTTTTTCAATTTTAATTTTAAAGAATAAATTGAGCATTGTTCATTTCAAATGTATAAGATAAAAAATGTAAATTAAGCCAGACATGTCCCTTTTTTTAAAGAGATTATTTTCAAGCGGTGCCTTTCAAACGGCTTTTAATTAAGAATCATCGGTATTTTTCGTAATTATTAGTCTCTGTTTGTATCAGCAGTAGTGTGTGTAAGAATTTCTCTTCAGAATTACTTCTGTTGGCAACAGAAATTGTATTTCAAAGACCTGAATTCGGAGAAGCATTTGTATGAGCATATCCATGAACGGGGGGAAGTTTCTAAAATAGATTTCCTGATGTAATATTAAAAACATAGTTAAATGGGGGAAAACGTAGTTAAATGTTTTTAAAAAGTTACTTTTATTCGCAAGACAAATGTTATTTTTAGTCAAGAGGTCAAGAAAGGAAGAGCATTATTAAAGTCGCTGACACCTGTTTCCCTTAAAAATTCTTCTTCGAAAATATTTCTCGTCTTAGGCAAGTAGCCCTCATGTGCTTTGCCATGTGAAAGTGTAGAGACATTAGGTATTTTTTTTAAAGTAGGAGAGAGGAAAAATGAACGATGCCCTCGCCGGGACTCGAACCACGGGCCTCTCGAATACGCGCCGAGCGTGCTGACCACTGCACCACGAAGATATGCGAAGAAGGCAGGAGAAATACCTTATATACTCCCCCTTTTAAAGGGCGACTTGGGATTAGGGGACCCAATCGCCAAATCCTGTTGGTGGAGAATCATCATCCATCACCGTTTTTGGTTCGGGTGCCACTGTAGAGAAATTAGGTTATTTTTTGGAAGGAGGACACGTGAAAAGTTAGAATCGAACCACGGACATTTCGAATACGCAGCGAGCGTGCTGACCACTACACCACGAAAGCATGCCAAGAAGACGGGAGAAATACCTTATAAACGAAATGATTGAATAATAAGACTGAAACAATGATTTATAAAAATCACTCAAAAAGCAAGTATCTTCAAAATGCAAAATAAAATGAAACTCGCACAGCACTTGTCATAACATGATTATGGTGAATAAAGTTTAAAAAAATTAAATGTAGTGGTTTTTTGCCCAAAGGCCCAGAAGGGCTTAGTAGTTTCGTGAGAAGATCTTGCGTCGAATCACTGAAAGCGTTGCATCACTTTTCAAATTATTGCCATCAAATATTATAGTCCTGTATTATATTTTAAGAAATTAAACAATGGAGAATCTGCATGAATGTATGTATCTTTCTCACATTGTGAAAAAACAACGCTATCTAGATTCATCAAATTTTGAATTTCGAATTTGTTTCATTATCTGTTTCATATTTTTATAAAACTTTAATGAAGTTCTGATAACCCAAACTCAACGATTTCAAAGATAGGAGTGGAAGCATAGTACGGAATAGAATATTTTTATCTTTAACGTCCAAAACTGGTATGGGATTTCTAAAGATATGCTGCTTTTAAATACTTTTAGCTGAATGCTGTCGTATATGTGTGCATAAATGGGAAAACGCCAATTTGGACGTAATAAAAAATCAAAAAGCTCTCAGATTTTTTTATTCTTTCTTGTTTTGTTTTACGCTTTTTTTTTCTAAAAACGAGCATTTTTACCATTTAGGCACATTTTTGGACAATTCTATACATTGCTGAAGGAAAATGTTATATTTTTAGATTACTTTATCCATTATTCTATCTATTTTTGAAAAAGCGGCTTTCTTTAGAAATAGGCATTTTTTAAGAATCTGAATTCTCTTGAGTTAAAATGTTTTTCCACATTTTTAGCTCTAAATTTTAAAAAGAAAATAGGTTGACTTACGTTTCTGAATAAATCTGTCACTATCAGTGAAAATTTGAAGCGATTTTATGCATAAGAATTTTTATTGTGTAAATAAATGTGATTAGATATCAGAAATCTATCATTTCAAGGATCTTTTAAGATTT
This sequence comes from Stegodyphus mimosarum, assembly GCA_000611955.2. Taxonomy (NCBI): domain Eukaryota; kingdom Metazoa; phylum Arthropoda; class Arachnida; order Araneae; family Eresidae; genus Stegodyphus; species Stegodyphus mimosarum. Next base: position 245,792 of record KK121723.1, on the reverse strand, counting down.
CTTTCTAGAAGTATAATATTGGGAATAAAAATTAAATTTTAATTAAATTTAATTAATTAAATTTTCTCACGCCTTTCTGCGCGCTTTCTTAGCGTAACGGTAGCACATTCGGGACGTATTCGATAAACCCAGGTTCGACTCTCGGCGATGGCATTGCTCATTTTCCATGTCTGCTGGTTCCAAAACACCTAAAGACGCTACAGTGGCGCCCGAACTAAAAAGGTGTGGATGATGATTCTCCACCACTGCGATTTGGCGATTGGGTCTCTTAATCTCCAGTGATTCTTTAAAAGGGGAATTATATAAGGTTTCTCCCTACTTCCAGCATGACTAATGGTAAGCACATTTGACGCGTATTCGAGAGGTCCATGTTCTTTGAGGGCATTTCTCATTTTTTCCGTCTACTGCTTGATTAAAACCTAATGGGTCTACAACATAATGCCAGTAATATGCAGTTTCTATAAATAAAATATTTTAACTATGCAAAGAGTTTTCAAGGAAAATAGTTGGACCAATAATAATGGAATTTTTATGTTTTCTGAGTTCGAAAAATTCTTGCTCCCCTGTAAAAAAAAGGACCTTTAGAATATTTTTGTATATTGGGATTTTTGCCATTCAAATTAAGTGTATTTAACTAAAACTGGGCTTCATAAAATATTTTTCCTCATATTTTTTAATAAACCTATATCCGTCGTATACTTTTAAAGCAGATTTGCTTTTTGCTTTCTTGCCCCTTAATATAATATTATGAAAGCTAAATTATTTCCATAACGAATTTTACTACGCATTTGCATATAAATTGCAAAACATTGATTACCGAACTATTATTTGTTCTTTGGAACGTCCTTGGAGCATGCTAGTCCCAAGTAAAAAAAAATTGATGCATGAATGCAGTAGTCTCGCTGGAAATAAAATTTAGATTTTAAAGAATTTTTCCAAATTTTCAAATTGAATTTTTTAAACGTACAGCGTTAAGTAATGCCGCAGAATGGTGATATATTCAGAGCGATGTGTAAAAATTTACAATATCATTCACCATAGCCTTAGATTATTAGCCCCAAGGGGTAATTTGCCCAAAAGGGCTCTTAATTTCGTTTTGGCATTTTGCGTCGGTTCAGTAGAAATGTCGGTTCACTTTTTCAAATTACTGCCATCAAATATTAGAGCCCTGCATTTTATTTAAAGAAATTAAATAATGGAAAATCTGCATGAATGTACGTATGTTTCTCTCACTGTGAAAAAACAACGGTACCTAGAGACATCCAATTTTGAATAACATAATCCTCCATTCGAATATGGGCATCCGGAAGCCCGAATTTGGAATTTGTTTCATGCCAATTTCATTTTTCTAAAACTTTAACGAATTTTTGATTAGCAAACTCAGGGATTTCAAAGCGAGCAATGACAGTATACTGTACGAGAAAAAAAAATTATCTCCAGTGCGCGTAACTGTGTATCGGAAATTCTAAAAATATGCAATCAAATAGCTTGTGATATTGCTGTTGAATTGAGTTTTATGGTATAAGTGCGAAAAACATGATATTTAATAAGTAGAGGTGGCATACAAAACGTTAAAACACGCTCGTTTGGGCGAAATATAAAATCTGAAAGCTTTCATTTTTTTTTCATATTAATTCTTTTTGTTCGGGATATCCTCATTACTTTCCGCAATCGTTATTGTCGTATTCATTCTTTTCGCCTTTTTCTTCCGTCTGTTTCTCATTACAGATATTGGAGTGTTATTATTGGAGTGTTATAGTGGTACAAAATACCGTCGTCGAAAATAAAGCGGTTCAAAAACTTCGCAGTTTAAAAACATCGTCGTCGAAAATATCGTGGTAAAAAATAAAGTTCCTACAAATCATCGTATGAGGATAACATCGCAGAGATGCGTTTTTGTGAATAATTGTAAATGGATATTCGCATAATGACTTGTGAGCGCAAGATGGAAAGAAGAATAATTCTTAATTCATATGTTTTATTAACTAATAAATGAAAATGAAAACAGAACAAGAAATTTAATTAAAACTAGAAATAATTTTCACTATAAGAGTGAATGATTTGATTAACAAAAGTGGCGAAAATAATCTCATAATTAGCAATTTTTTTATAGATAAAGTCATGCAGTTACTTGTTTTCCTTTTCTTTTTTAGATTATACTTTTCATGAAAAATTACCATTAAAACTTTATAAAAATAATTTATTAATGATTACCTTTGTTTGTTAACTATGTCAGTTTAAAATTTTATTAAATGCTATAAGTTGCATTAATTTTCTATGCTTAAGTTCCCATTTTACATTTTGAACAAATATTTATTAGTTAATAAAAATATGAAAGTAAAAAGTATCCTTCTTTGTTGCGCTCAGAAATCATTATGCGAGTATCCTTTTACAATTATTAAAGCCTGGAAAACGCATGTCTGCGATTTTATCGATATGCGATGATTTGAGAGTACTTTATTTTTTACCACGATATTTTTGACGAAGATGTTTTTAAATTGCGAAGTTTTTGAACCGCTTTATTTTCGACGACGATGTTTTGTTCCACGATGTTTTCGCTTTGCGTTGTTTACTCCGCGACATTTTCGCCCACGATATTTTTGCTGCGATGTTTTCGGCCTATACCGGCCTGTGGGGAATCAATCGAGGTTGCATCGTGCAGAAAGCGCAGATGTTATGAGTGTGTTTCTCACGTGACCCTCATCCATAACTAGATAATATGTAAGTACCTAATATATTAAAGGAATAGGCGCAACGCGAGTAGATGTGCGGGACTGTTTAAAACATTAAATTGAACCTTCCCGATCAGATGCTGGAGTGAAAACGGAGACAGAAAAAATGTACAAAATCCCGAACAGGAAAAATCTGGCGCCATTGACCGAAATGTAAACGAAACGCAAATAAGAAATAAATTCTTGAAAAGCTGACGTTAAAAAGGGATTGGAATCGGAATCATTAACCAGACATTTAAATGTTCTTGAAGCTAAGAAAGCCTGCAGAAAATCTATTTCGCCAAAAGAAAATGTTTTTTTTAAATCAATTTTGTTGCATTCCTGGTAAAAAAAACATACGCATTTTAGTTAAAATCTTCCGATTCTGTTGCTGCTTCGAACTATAATCCCTTTTTTTTTACCAACTTTTCAAGATTCTTAATTTTTTTTTCATTCCTTTTTCAGAAAATAAATGTTAGTGGCTTCTTTTTCTATAGTGTATCTAAAACATTCTAAAAGATTTAATTATTTTTACGAAGTGGCATGTTTCTTATTGCAGCTGACGGAAAAGAATTCTAACATTCGAACTCATTTTGTGCTGATTTTTGTTGTTTTTTATCAATAATTTAATGTTTAGTTCTTTAAAGTTGTAAGGTTCTACTGTCTATCTGTTTCGTATAATCTGGAGAAATAGTGATTGCACCGAAGAAGGGTTAAACCTGCCCTTTATTAAACTCTTCAATGCGTCGACTTGACGCTAACACACTACGCCTCTGCTTGGAAGGTAACTGAAACAGTAGAATCAAACTCAATTTGGAGATATTCACAAGTAGTAGAATTAAACTACAGGGCTCATACAATCCTGTATCTTACAGCGCGTAGATGAGTGTAGTGGCAGCAAGATAATACCTACTAAGCCACTTCTAACCAGCAATAACTGCTAAGCGGAGGCTTGCGTACAACCACGCACAGAGATTTCCCAGACTCTCTCTCTACTGGAACGTCGATATTTAAAGTTTCTCTCCCTTTAGCTATTTGCATTTTTTACGCGCGCTACCAAATTTAAATATCCTGGCACTGACAATTAGGGGAATGAAGGCTTATAGGAAAGTAACTTAAAATTAAATTTAGCTGGTTATTTAAAATAAATATAAATCCCTACAAAGCTCTCTTCTTCTTCTTTTATTTTTTTGTTTTGTTACATTTAGGTCAACTGTCCAGTGTATGAATATATATAAGATGTATATAGATATGGATATAATGTATTTATGTTTCTCTCTATAAATATGCAGCAAAATCATAATTTACATAGTAAAAGACAGTCTTAAGTGTAGCAATCATTTGCATGATTATTTTCCCTTTTAAGTGTTAAAATATAAAGTGCTTTTGAGTATCTATTAAAATTTATAGGAAACCGTAAATTTTAATTAGCATAACTAATGGACAAAAAGAGTTTCAAAGAAATATTTCCATGCTGGTGTAGACAAAAAACAGAAGTAAAACGCTTATATTCATTCAACGCTTTTACATTACTTTGAAATATTTTTATTCATCTGCATTCGTGCAGTTTGATAAATACATTATTTTAATAAAATAAAATGTCTCTTGACAAAACGTGTGATTTGAGAGAATTATTTATGAACATGAAGTGGAAAACGTAACCGTTTTAAAGAGTGATGAATAAATAAATAAATTTCAAAAAGCAGGGTCTAATATCCATTTGCAAAGGCGTGAAGTTATATGTTTTTCATTTGTTTTTTATCAAGGCTAATATATCAACATTTAACACAAATTCAACACGGAAACTAAAATACTACTTCAGATGTTTAAAATATAAAAAGGTTTTTTTTCAATATCTCATCTTTATATAAAGTAATACAATTTTCTTTAAAACGGAGGAATTTTTGAATTCGATTAACCGGGTACAAATGCTTAGAAGAGTTTAAAATAAAATTCGTACTCATTTATAGAAGCCCTTTTGATAGCTTTTATTAAAAACTGCTTCTCTTTCAAAATACTCAAACTTTTATGAAAACTCTTGAAAATTGTAAATCAGTTTTGATTTTTATTCATATTTTAATATACCAAATAGTCATCGTGGAAAGAAAAGGTTTAACTTGCTGAGGCTGTACTAATTTGAATGTGCATAGCAAAATTTTAAGTAAATATATTTTAAAAGCTCTTATGAACATGTGGTTAAACTGGAGAACTTTTTTATAATTTTCATGAAACATTTCTATGTTTTAAGCAGGCGATAATTTTGTAAGATTATGAGGTATTCCTTCCGCTTTCTTTGCATGCCTTCCTGGTGCAGTGGTCAGCACGCTGGGAGCGTATTCCAGTAGTCCGTGGTTCGAGTCCCGGCGAAGGCCTTGCTCATTTTCTACAACTCTTGCTTCTAAATAACCTAATGACTGTACAAGTGGCGCCCGAACTAAAAGGTGGTGGATGATGATTCTCCACCACCCGGATTTGGCGACTGGGTCCCCTAATCACGAGTCGTCCTTTAAAAGGGGAAGTATATAAAGTATTTCTCCGGCCATCTTAGTGTAGTGGTCAGCACGCTGGGAGCGTGTTCCAGAGATCCGTGGTTCGAGTCCCGGCGAAGACCTTGCCCATTTTTCACAACTCCTGCTTCCAAATAACCTAATGGCTGTACAAGTGGCGACCGAAATAAAAAGTGGTGGATGATGATTCTCCACCATCGGGATCTGGCGATTGGGTCCCCTAATCCCCAGTCGCCCTTTAAAAGGCGGAGTATATAAGGTATTTCTCCCGCCTTCGTCTCATGCCTTCGTGGTGTAGTGATCAGCACGCTGGGAGCTTATTCCAGAGGCCCGTGGTTCTAGTCCTGGCGAAGCCGTTGCTCATTTTTCACAGCTCCTGCTTCCAAATAACCTGATGACTCTACAAGCTTTTCTTTACACTAATATTTATGAAAAATGCAACACCATGAAGGAACTGTCGGAAATGAATGAAATTTATTCCATATATTACTGATAGTGATGCAAACGAAGGATCATAGTTACAAGACAAAAAACAAAACGAACGTCGGAAATCAGTACTTTGTGTGTCCGCCACGCCTTGCGATGAGAACTTGTACGCGTCGTGGCCCTGATTCATACAACATCTGAGTAGAATTATGAAAAATGGCATTCCATATGCCTTTTGGTGTCAAATTTCAGCCTTAGTGTGTGCCCCACCAGCTGTATGAAAGAGTCGCTAACCCATGAAATCCTAGACGTGCTCAATATGCGACGTATCCGGTGAATAAGCAGGCCATGGAAGAAGCGACACCTTTTGTGCCCTAAAGAAGGCATGTGCAAGAGCATTATCATGCT
>KK121723.1:181851-232344 GCA_000611955.2 Stegodyphus mimosarum | reverse complement strand
ACGCGTACAAACGATATGGAATGCTCTTCCTCAGTCAGACATTCAAACTTTGTTTGACTCCATGCCACGTCGTGTAGCAGCACTTATTGCGGCGCGTGGTGGCCACACAAAATACTGATTCTGATCTCTTGTTCTTGTTTGTTTGCTTTGAACATTTAATCATTTATTTGTACCACTACAACTCAACTGTGTATTAAATTGCATTCAATTATGACGATTCCTTCTTGGTGTTGCAATTTTCACAAACGTGAGTGTATATAAACTGTAGAGTCATTATGATTTCTTTGGAAGCAGAAGAATGAAAAATGAGCAACGCCTTCGCCGGGAATCGAACCACGGACCTCTCGGTTACGCGTCGAGTGTGTTGAGCACTACACATGCGGCATGCGAAGAAGGCTGCGAAGGCGTGCGAAGAAGGCTGCGAAGGCGTGCGAAGAAGGCTGGAGAAATACCTTATAAAACTTGAAGCATCAAAAGTAAAAATTAAACTGCTATGAAAACGAGGCAATTCCCCAACAATATTTATAATCGAAACCGTGGATAAGAGGTCATCCATTGAAATCGAAATTCGAACATCGAAACAAATGAAAATTAATATAAGAATTCATCAGTAGAATAAACTCAAAAATTATAAATGCGAAAATGAAAAATTAATAAAAATTATAAGAACTATACCTAACATATCCACTATAAGAACTTTGCTTTGATTCCTGTTTAATTTTACTTTTGATGCTTTAAGTTTAACTTACTTTAATCCTGCAACTATAGCGTAGGACTGGTTAAAAATTTTTTGTTTTTTATTTTTGGCAATCTAACATGTTTCTCTTTATATATACATATACATCTACTCTGTTTCTCGGCTCCGTGACCTCAGTTTTTTTTAAATTTTTTTTATTAATATATGTCCGTAAATTGCACATTTTTTGCTTTACAAATGATTGAATTATGTTTTTTTATCTTCGCTTAAGGTTTTTATGCCTTTAGTTAACCTGCATGCAATAGCTATAGAATTATAAACAATTAAAAATTTGTTTAAATGAGGTTAACCTAATTTTTTACGAAAGCAGCCATATTTATTTACATTTGAAATTTAGCGAAATATAAATCGAGTCGGTTTCTGCACCTTCAGTGTGTTTTTGCCAAGTGTCAGCAAAAATAAACTTTAATTTTTGTGCGCCGAAAAATCTCCCTTTTTAGCCGCAGGCCGATTGCTTGTTTTAGAACTCTAATTGTAATTCTAAACTCTAATTGTAATTATAAAAATAGTTTTTTAATTGTCTTAAATGTGATGTTTGGTAATATTTTCCTATATTTATCAAATTTAAATAAAGCTATTTTGAGGTTTTATGTATTTTTGCTTTATTGCGAAGTGAGAAATGAATTAATTGAATGAGAAATATATCTCTAATGAATTTCGAGAAAATAAGTTTTTAAATTTAAGGAAGGAAAAACTGAGTATAATTTAATATTCTGTACAAGGCAGTCATTTGATGTCTACATAAGATTTCTTATTTTGAGCTTAATGAGGATAGAGGATTGTTCCCATTTTTAAATTAGCTTTATTTTTATATACTTAATTAAAAGTTGCATTCAATTTTATTCTTTCATTTCCTCCGTTACTTAAGGAGCAATTCGTCATGAATTTCAAGCGGCTGAATTATAAATAATAAATATTTTAAATCGCATGAAATTAATTTTCTCAGGGGAATAATTCAAAATCACATCGTAAAATATTCATTTGAAAAGAGAAAAATGAATTCTTTCGAATCATAATCCAAGTAGGATTATATATTCAAACACATATTCTCGTAACTGAAGAACGAACGCTTTAGGGCGTTAATTTATTTCTCGTAGATAAATATTACTTTTTCTTAAATAATTATTCACAGTGCAGAGAAGAAAAGAGAAAATATTGATTTATTTTGATAAAAATTAATTTATAATGAAAACGTTATGCAGTTAATAAATAAAACGTTTCAGCTCAAAGGATCGTTAGCCTAGAAAGCCTAGAAGCCTGGAAACGGCATTTTGCGTCGGTTCAGTATAAACGACGTATCACTTTTAAATTCTTGACACCAAATATTATCACCCTGTATTATATTTAAAGAAACTATGTAATAAAGAATCTCAATGAATGGTTTTCGCATTGTGAAAAAACAACGGTATCTAGAGCCATCAAAATTTGAATAACGTAGTCCTCCAAACGAACAAGAACACTTGGAAGCCCGAATTTCGAATTTGTTTTATTATCTATTTCATATTTTGTAAATCTTTAACGAAGTTTTGATTAACAAACTGGACGATTTCATAGCGAGCAATGGCAACACTGTACGAAAAAAAAAAAACAATTTTATCTCCATCGTGAGAGACTATGCATCGAAAATTGGAAAGATATGCTGTTTTGCTGCTTTTAAATATTTTGTGATATTACTGTTGAATTCAATTTTATGTGGTTTAAATTCAAAGAACATGATATTTAATAAATAAAAGTAACGCACAAAACGTTAAAAAAATGTCCTTTTGGGGATAATATTAAATCTGAAAGCTTTTAGAATTTTTTTTAGCCCTAAGGACTAATACTTTCGTTTCGGCATTTTGTGGCGTATGTGTTTGTGGCGTATAAACGGTGTATTACGTTTCCAGTTGCTGCTATCAAATATTATCGCCCTGTGCCATATTTAAAGAAATTAAATAATCAAGAATCTGCATCAATGTTGGTATGCTTTTCGCATTGTGATAAAACAACGGTACCTAGAGCCATCCAATTTTGAATAACGTAATCCTACTGCGAATATGAGCATCTGCAAGGCCAAATTTGGAATTTGTCTTATTATCGATTTCCTATCTTGTAAAACTTCAAAGAATTTTTGATTAACAAACTCAATTATTTCAAAGAGACAATGGCAACACTGCACGAAAAAACTATTTTTATCTCCAGCGCTTGAGACTGTCTTTCGGAACTTCTAAAGATATGCTGTTTTTAAATGTTTTTAGTCCAAAGTGGAGTTAGCCAAAATACTCTCGAAACGTGTATTTGTCTGTAAGCGAAAAAAATGTGATGTGAAAAGCACATGACATCATTTTAAGCAAGTAAGCAGCAACAACGTAGATAAGAAGCGTCTTGCCAGCACGATAGCCTATGCGAAAGAGAACGCAGCAGTTCAAAGGAAGAAGGGAGGGAGTCAATAGTTTCAGTTCGAGTTAGGAAAAGTTTTGGTTTAGAATTATTTGATTGAGCAAGAGGTATCTGCTTTAAACGTTACATAACATGAAAAGATCTCGAATTTGGGAGAACAAATGAATTTAGGAGGAGAGCATAAAACCTAGAATTGCTAATTTTGAGGTCGCCGAATATTTTTTATATCTTACATCTTATGTGCGAAGACCATCACATTTAATAAATAAAGGTAACACACAAAACGTTAAAAAACGCCCCTTTGGGCGTAATGTAAAATCTGAAAGATTTCAGTTTTTTTTTGTTTTTTTTTTTGTGTGTGTGTGTGTGTGTATGTGTTAAAATTGTTGCTTCGATTTTTCGCAATATCTAAAGAAAAATGGGAGTTTTCCTTTTCAGTCTAAAGGGGCTTTGTCCCTGAAGGACTATTGTTTTCGTTTTACGATTTTGTGTCGGAAACATTGAAAGTCTGAATCCCTTTTCAAACTGTTGCCAGAAAATATTGCAGCCCTATATTAAAGAAATTAAATGATGAAGAATCTTCATAAACGTATGCATATTTTTCCAAATGTCATAAAACAACGGTACCTAAAACCATCGAATTTTCAATAACGTACGTCTCCATCCCAATATGGGCATCTGAAAGCCCGAATTTGAAGTTTGCTTTATTATCTATTTCATATTTGTAAAGCGAGTTTTTGATTAACAAACTCAACGATTTCAAAGCGAGGAATGATAACACTGTAGCAAAAAAAAAAATATGTCCACAGCGCGAGACTGTGTATCGGAAATTCTAAAGATATGCTCTTTTTAAATTATTTTGAGATATTGGTGTTGAATTGAATTTTATGGTTTAAGTCCGAAGAACATTATATTTAATAAATAAAGGTAACGCACAAAACGTTAAAAAAATGCGCCTTTGAATTTTGTTAAAAAAATGCGCCTTTTTGAAATGTAAAATCTTAATGCTTTCAGATTTCTTTGTGGCACTAGCCATTTTAGGTTTGGCCAATACTACGGCCGTAAGCGGAGGTCATTTTATTATGGAATAACCTAATAGGGAATCACTGGTACATCGTACGAAGGGATAAGCAATTTACATCAATGCCTTCTCCGGAATTCCAAACCGGGACTTTCGTTACGGCAGATAACGTTAACCAGTTTCCGGTCTTCGGCAGAAGTACTGAAATAGTTTGTTGTATCGTTATGGGCGACAGGCGTAGTTTAGGTTTTTTTGACCGTCTTCTACAGATTGGAATTAATCTGTCTTAATAATAAAATGGTTGTTTATTTTCTGGAAGTAAATCTTTTCGACAACAAGTAAGCCCTATTTTACTCTTATTTATTATTTTTAATGTGCAAGTAATGTAAGTTTCTGGATTGCATCACGAACAGCTTGTGGGGTTATACTTATTTAATTCCAATGTTCAATCTTTGAACCCCACAAACACTAACAAGCGAATAATCGCTTTAAGTGTGTGAACAAACAACTAAGACGTAAGAAGGGTTAACTATCTTTTATTTCTCAGGATAAATACAATCAACTCCTAACTTGGAGTACACACAAAGCCACCACTTGGGCTTGAACATAAATGATTATGAAATTAATGTAAACTAGCTTAACTAAAGCTATCGGGTTTCTAAGTATTAATTAAATCGGCGAAGCCAAGCAAGGGCCTAAAGTATAACCGAGCGTACTAAGGAAAATCAGACTCTCTCGAAGTCGGCGAAGTATCGACTTAAATAATACTCTTACTCATTTGTATTCACTACGTTTCTGAAATTACATTCTGGTAGGAAATTGTAAGCTAAAATTAGAATAGATAGAAAAGTTGCGTAACTTAAAATAACTGTTAATAAAATTAGAATAAATCTTACAAGCTCATAAATATACATGCAAAAGAAAACCCCAAATGTCATATCACGTAGAAGTATGGAGAAAACTGTAAGGTGATGATTGGATTAGAAGAGGGCTTCTAGGAGAGCATAAGAATGTGAGAATAAAAAAGACATCTAGCTTTATGTACCATAACTGCATAAATAACATTAGGTTTGTAATTCATTTATAAATTACATATTAACCCTGAAAACAAAAAAGAAATGCAAAGTGCATTAAGCATTTCATTCATTTAAGCCTTTATTTACATTAATAAAGATAAAGAGGGTTGTTATATTGTGAGGTAAATAACGTTATTCGTAATAGACGAATTTAATGCAATATTTTATATTAGAAAAGGCGAAGAGAAAAAAAATATGCGAGGCATGGGGCACTTAGATGATTAATATTTATGCTTACAGAATGCTAAGTGTTGCCATTTTTACATTCGCTATTTTATTATATCTGGAATGTAAATTGATGAAGGTATCCATATCTTCGCCTGCAAAACTTTTTACTATTTGGAGGTGCGAAAAAGGCTCAAACTGATTGATTTTTTTTGTTTGCTATTATGGTATATTTGTTCGCAAACTTTATACGAACTGTTAAACGAAAAAATACAAACTCAGTTTCTAAAAAGCTTGGAAGATATCAAACTGTTTAATTCAGTATTTCTTAATTTTGAAGCTCTGCTGTGTATGACAGGGATATAAAAACCAGTTTAAAACTGAACTCTCGTAAAATTTGTATTTTGGGAAACAATCAAAATGCTATTTTTATAAATTTAAAATTGTGAATTTTAAGACCTATTTCATTTGCATTGATTTTAATTTAAATATTTTAAGCTGATGATGGCAGTGATGAGTAAAGTAATTTGAAATGAACTCCTAAATATCAAGATTTATTATCCAGTACTCCGCAACCTTTTCTCACCTGCGACGCACAAAAAATCTTTCTGGAATTTCGTGGCACACCAAAAGCTAATGTATATATGTATTGATTTATACACAAAATTTACAATAAATTTTTGTTTTAAATTTGAAAAACATACAACTTTAAAAGCATAACATATTTATTTATATGCAATCATAATAATTATCATAATAATGAAATTTTTTTACAAAAATTCTTCAATTTGCTTGGTTTATTTCAAATTTAAAAAAACAGTTTTAGAGCTATTATTTTTAATTAAAATGGTCTGAAACCAATATATTTCGTTTAAATTTATGTTTAAAAAAAATTATATATTTTTGAGTTCCGAATTATCAAGGAAGTGCCGAAAAAATTCAAATGCTGACACACTTAAAATCACACACACAACCACATAACAGTGAAATGTATAAAAACATTTAAAATAGACATTATTAAGGAATAAAATTGTCATTGCGTATTAAATACATGATAAAAAATTGCAAAATGTCAAATACATGTATTTGATTGGGGCACACCTATATCCTACTCATGGCACACCAGTGTGCCGCGGCACACCGGTTGCGGAGCACTGATGTAAAGCATATAAGATGCTATTTTTATATTTTTAAAACTGTAAATTTTAAGATTTCAGTAAAACAGTCAACAGCCTGTTATAAGCCCTATTCTTATGAGGTAATTTTATGATTTGCATTCTGAAAACTATTTTCATGTAAGTTTCCAGTATCAGATGAATGAGCTTTGCCAATTTATAAGGCATTTCTTCCGGCTTGTTATCATGCCTTTGTGGTGTGATGGTCAGCACGCTCGGCCTGTATTTCAGAGGTTCGTGGTTCGAGGCACGGCGAGGGCATTGCTTATATTTCATATCTCCTGCTTTTAAAAAACACCTAATAACCCTACAGTGGCGCCCGAACAAAAAGGTGGTGACGATGATTCTCCACCACCAGGATTTGGCGATTGTGTTCCTTAATCCCCAGTCGCCATTTAAAAGGGAGAGTATATAAGGTATTTCTCCCGCCTTCTTATATGCCTTCGCGGAAGTGGTCATCACGCTCGACGCGTATTCGAGAGGTCCGTGGTTCAAGTCTCGGCCAGGACATTGCTTATTTTTCATCTCTCCTACTTTTAAAAAATACCTAATGTCTCTACAAAGTTACCAAATCTCCGCTACTAGGGCAAATCTCTAAATGGGGATCATGCATATTAACAGGTTAATGTGATCCAGAACGGTGCAAAGAGAAAAATCGTGAAAATACAGTGTATAAAGGGAGAAAAAACTCCGTGTGACCTGAGCGTTCTTAGCTGATTAATGAGGCTTAACAATGCTTAACAGTGTTTTACCCGGAATGTGTAAAGGTTTTCATTAATTTCATTAGTTAATTATACTCAGCATTGTCATGCAATGTTTGTGTTGTAAAATAAAACAATAAAATGAAAAAAATAATCGGAAAGGTTTCAGATTTTAAATTACGTCTAAAGGGGTGTTTTTTAACGTTTTGTGAGTTACCTTTATTAATTAAATGCCTTGTTCTTCGCATTTAAACCATAAAATTAAGTTCAACAGCAATATCACAAAAAAAAAATTTAAATTGAGCATATCTTTAGAATTTTTGATACACAGTTCCACGCGCTTTAGATAAAAAGGTTTTTTTTTCGTAGAGTGTTGCCATTGCTTGCTTTTAAATCGTTTGAGTTTGTTCATCAAAAATTTGTAAAAGTTTCACAAAATATTAAATCGATAATAAACCAAATTCCAAATTTGTGGTTTCAGATGCGCATATTCGGGTGGGTACGTACGATTTTCAAAATTAGATGGCTCTAGGTACCGTTGTTTTATCACATTTGGAGAAACAAATATACATACGTTATGCAAATTCTTCATTATTTATTTTCGAGAGATCCGTGGTTCGAGCCCCGGCGAGGACATTCATTATTTATCTTCCTTATTATCTGCAAATATAATACAGGGCTGCAATATTTTGTGGCAACAGTTTGAAAAGTGATTCAGACTTTTAATGTTTCCAACGCAAAATCGCAAAACGAAAACAATAGTCCTTTAAGAGACAAAGCCCCTTTGGACTAAAAAAAAATCTGAAATTTTTCAGATTTTACATTACGCTCATGGGACTTTTTTTAACGTTTTGTGGGCTGCATTTATTTATTAAATATCATGTTATTGGCATTTAAACCATAAAATTAAATTCAACAGCACTATGGTAAAATAATTTTAAAATGAGCATATCTTTAGAATTTCCGATACACAGTCTAGAGCGCTTCAGATAAAAATATTTTTTTTCCATACAGTATTGCTGTTGCTCACTTTGAAATCGTTGAGTTTGTTAATCAAACATTCGTTAAAGTGTTAAAAAATATGAAAAGGATAATAAAGCAAATTCCAAATTCGGGCTTCCAGATGCCCATATTCAGGGGATTACGTTATTCAACATGTAGTTGCTATAGGTACCGTTGGTTTATCACAATGCGAGAAACATACGTACACTGATGCAGATTCTTCATTATTTAATTTCTTTAAATATTACACAGGGCTCTAATATTTGTTGACAGCGATTTGAAAAGTGAACTGATATGTAGAGCGAACCAACGCAAAATGCCAAAACGAAATTAATAGCCCTCCTGGACTAACGCCTTTCAGGCTAAACAACTGATCACCTTCGTTTAATCTCATCGCCTAATGTCCAAATGCATATGCAACTTTAAGTACGGATTTATTATCAACTTTTTAATTCTTCCATTCCCATGCAATTTCCTATCGTATATCAGTTAAGCTTAAAGGTTGTGGGGTTTTACTTATTTAATTCTGAAGTTTTAACTTAGAACCCCACGAACACTAACAGGCGAATAATCGCTTAAGTGTGTGAACAAAACACGTAAAACTTAAAGAAGGTTCACAACCCTTTATTTTTCATTATATTTACAATCCGTTCCTACATGGAACTTTGCACAAAGCATCCACACGGGCTTAAATTAAATAATAAGGAATTTAAATTAAACTAAACTAGCTTAACTAAGCTATCTGAAAGGTATAGCCGAAGCTATCAGAAATCTAACTAGTTGGCCTCTAGGTATTAATTAAATCAGCGAAGCCAAGCAAGGGCCTAAGGTATAGCCGAGCGTAGTAACAGCTAAGAGAGACGTAGCCAAAAGGCAAATGCGCGCTATTCAGGGAAACAAACTCTCTCTCTCTTGAAGTTGGTGAAGTATCGACTTAAATAGTACTCTCTCTCATTTTCATTTGCTGCGTTTCTGAAATTACATTCTCGCAGGAAATTGTAAGCTGAAATTAGAATAAGATAGGAAAGATACAAAGCTTAAAATAACTGTTCTTAAACTTAGGATAAACCTTACAAGGTAATGATTATAATGATGAAGAAAATTCAGAATATTTTGGATATTCAAAATTATCTTTTTACTTTAAGTTGACTTACAGAAGCTTTAAGATTAGTACAAGAAAAATGAAGTGTTTAAACTTAATTGAATTTTAAGCTTAAGATTCTAGTTAAATTCTTAACTTTTGAATTTATAAACTCTTAAAAGAATTTGTTTATATTTTTACTTTCTGTTACGAAGTAGAGAAAATATTGTATTTACGAAAAATTTCGGGTGCCATATTTCAACGAAAATATCCGTTTTGAACTTTCTCGAATCCATTTAGACGATTTTTTACGTGACAGATGTACTTTTCTTTCAAAAGGGATTGTAAAATGGATTTAAAAGGGATTCAGAATGGATTTTTTTCGTGACATTTGAACGTTTCATACGTATGCAACTTGCATAACTCAAAAACGAGTAGCCATAGAACGTTGAAATTTTTTTATATTGGAATGCTTATCTAGCTTTTTTGCTGCTACTGTCCAAACCAAAAGTGTTCAGTCAGTGTCTTACCCACCTAAATAAGCTCCGTGTTTTAATTCTTATGTATCGGTAAATTGTGCATTTTTTTTAAAAGTGATTGAATTGTGTTGCTTTTAAGTTTCAGTTACGGATTTTATGATTTAGTTAATCTGTACGTAATAGTTGTTGAATTATTAACAATTTAAAAAATTAAGTGGCGCTGGGCCTAACGAAGATCTCCTTTCGTTACGTTTGAAGCTCCTAGAGAAGTAACGAATTAAGCAAACTGGCGCACTAGCTTCAAAAAATTAAGTTTCGGTTTTGTGCACCGAAAATTGCGTCTTCCTGCCCGCTGGCAGAATTACTTGGCTTGGCTTAGAAACTCTAATTTTTACTGTAAACATCTTTTAGCTATATTTGGTTTTTAAATCTTGGCAATAGTATTTTACAATTTTTAATTCTTTCGTGGCGATTTTCACGCATACGTTCCATCAAAGAACATACTCACTTCCAGGGCAGCACGATGGCGTACCCGAGCATTTTCTACTTCACTTCCGCCGTCACACATTTGTGCCAGTGTCCTGGAACATTTTTAAGACCACTAGATGGCGCCCGTTGTCCATTACTTTTGAACTGTGTAAACTTTTAGAATTCTGACCTTCAGTTTGATCACATTCAGAGTAACGCTGATGTCAGCTGTCGCGGGGGAGGGGGGAGGTTTAATGTAAACAGACAGACCTTCTTTCTTTAACTTGTAAACATTCGTGCTTTTATATCCCTTCGAATCGTTTCGGT
Source organism: Stegodyphus mimosarum (assembly GCA_000611955.2). Taxonomy (NCBI): domain Eukaryota; kingdom Metazoa; phylum Arthropoda; class Arachnida; order Araneae; family Eresidae; genus Stegodyphus; species Stegodyphus mimosarum. The sequence goes on along the minus strand of KK121723.1, from coordinate 221,713 downwards.
TTTTTATTTATTTATTTTTTTTTTTTTGCTACTATGTAAGGTCTTTTAAAGGGTTACCGTGTGAAGTTCTACTACGCTTTGCATTGCTTTTATTTTGGAAAGCCTTGACTTCAGTTTATTATGGCAAACAAGCGTTATTTATCAGACGTATGGTAAATGAGTTAATTAGTGATATGTATCAGGATGATGATTGATTTTCTAAAGAGTTAAAGAACGATTATTTCTAGCGATTCTCATATAGACATTTTATCAGATTCTGAGCTGAGCACATTTCGTGTCTACTTTCCAGTTCACGTGAAAGATTTTGGTACTTCTTTATAAACAGTCTTCCTTTATTTTTAAAATTAATTTAAAAGTTTACTAATGTATTTTACCAATTAAAACTTTGAATAGCACTTCCGGAAATTACTTCTCCAAGTAAGCATTGTTTTTTATACATTTTCACGCAAAGTACGCAAACAGATAAGGTATTTTTTGAAAGCAGAAGATATGAAAAGTGATCAACGCCATCACCGGGACTCGAACCACAGACCTCTCAAATACGCGTCGAGCGTGCTGACCACTACACCAAGAAGACATGCGAAGAAGGCGGGAGAAATACCTTATATACTCTCCCTATTAAAGGGCGACGGGTTTTGGGGACCCAGTCGCCAAATCCCGGTGGTGGAGAATCATCATGCACCACATTTTTAGTTCGGGCGCCAGTGTAGACTCATTACGATTTTTTTCAAAGCAGAAGAATGAAAAATAAGCAAGGCCTTCACCGGGAATCGAACCATGGACGTCTCGGTTACTGGTCGAGCGTGCAACACCACGAAGGCATGCGAAGAAGGCGGGAGGAATATCTTATAACTAAAAGACAAAAAAAAAATAACTAAAAGACAAAAAAAAACATTAACGCTAATTGAAACATATATGGTAGCTTAAGTAATAATCTAAAACAGTACTAACAATTATGAGGTTAGGACGTAAATTTTACGTGATATTTTTTCCTAAAGTTACACTTAGCAGATGCAAAATCCGCGGCCTGTGGAACGACTCCTTTCGAGTCCCATTCGTCCCGAGGGAACGTCTTAATCAAAGGCGCGCGGTTTCGAAAATGTTAGTTTGCGTTTCTATGTACTTTTATACATACTTTTGCCTTGCTTGCGATGTAATATCGGAATTAATTGAGTGAGAAATATATCTTTAATGAAAATCAAGGAAATACGTTTAAATGAAGTGTAGGAAAAATGTGCATAATTTAGTAGACTGTGCAAGAAAGTCATGTGGAGTTCACATCAAACTTTTTACTTCAGAATTTTGCCTTACGAATTCGTAACTGAAGAATTAATTAAATAGGCTGAAGATTTCTTAAACTTTCATCATGGCATGTATTTATTAAAGCCGTATATGTTTCCATACAAATCCGAAATCATCTTTTTGCCTATTTTGTAAAGTCATTAGTTTATTTCGAAGCAGGAGAGACGAAAAATGTGCAGTACCGTCGCCGGGAATCGAACCACGGCGAGCGTGCTGACCTTACGCGTCGAGTGAGCTGACCACTACACCACGAAGGCAGGCCAAGAAGGTGGGAGAAATACCTTATACACTCCCCCTTTTAAAGAACGAATGGGCATCCGGGGCCCCAATCGCCAAATCCTTGGGGGTGGAGAATCATCATCTACCACCTTTTAGTTCGGGCGCCACTTGTAGAGTCATTAGGTTATTTAGAAGCAGGAGAGATAAACAATTAGCAATGGCCTGCCTCGCCGGGAATCGAACCACGGACCTCTCGGTTACCCGTCGAAGGTGCTGACTACTACACTAAGAAGGTGGGAGAAATACTTTATATTATTAATTTATCTTGTGTTTTTAAACTGGGTCCAACCCCAAACTCAGGAAAGATTGTCGCATTTCGCGTAAGGTGCTTTCTCCCTATTTAACCCTTGCCTTCTTGGTGTGAATGGAAAGCACGTCAGCCCAGCATCGGAAGGTCTAGAGTTCGAAACCCAGAAAGAACATTATTGATTTCTTCTGTCCCCTGATTCCAAAAAATTCCCTGAAGAATTCACATTTTACATACGTGTTCTCGGGCTCTAAATAGCTGCACGTGCAACTAGCAAGTGCGTTGTCTGTAGGTCAACTCTCGGGAAAAACATAGGTGATTTTTCATACATTTTGAATATGTATTTCATATATTATGTATTTTCAAAACTGGATTACCGCAAGTTTTAACAAAAGTGTTACTATTTTACTTGTCATTAAGTCGATGGACTAAAATTTTCCAGACGGCAGTTTGTCATCAACAGGATTTGGTTGACTCTGTATTCTTCTTTCTCTCCACTGGCAGTTAAAAGTGATAGAGAACTTAGAAATTACCTCCCTCTCCGTGCTGTCGTGGTGTAACTGGTAAGGGCCGTTCGCACAGGGGTTTTATCTGAGTCAGTTCTATGTGACGACTAGTTCTGCTCTGAGTGCAGTTCAGATTTTTCAACTCGCTTCCCAATGGGGAAAACTGTTTCTGAAGAGGGGTCGACTATGTCAGATGTCTCCGTTAGCTCAGATAAACCTCAGTCTGAACGGTCCTGTAATGCGCTCGGCTGGTCAGCCCGTAAAGGGCCGTTCAGACTGGGGTTTATTTGAGCTAACGGAGTCAGTTAAATGTGTCAACTAGCTCTGCTATGCATGCATGTCAGATTTTTCAGCTCACTGCGCTATGAGGAAAAACTGGTTTGGGATATGGCTCGGCTAAGTCAGTTGCCTTCGTTAGCTCAGATAAACCCTAGTCTGAACGGCCCTTAAGAAGTAAGATGATGAGGCATTTTCCTTCTTCTTTCCGCATGCCTTTGTGGTGTACTACTCGACGCGTATTTGGGAGATCCAGGGTTCGAGTCCCGGCGAGGACACTTTGTATTTTTCACGTCTTCTTCTTCAGAATATCTTAATGACTCTACAAAGTGAAGAGTTTAAAACCCGGTGACAGCATAGGTGATGTTTCACGATTATCGATCGCTTCGATGGTCCTGATAGCTCTAAAACTAAAGCACTGCAATAATGTGATTTTAACAATAGTACAACTTCACCTCAGTATGCGTCACTAATCCGTTCCAGATCCTTGGAGGTATATGAAACTGGACGTATTTTCCAATAAGAAATAAAGGAAGTATAATTACTGTCTGTCTACGAGAAGAATAGCTCCCGCCACAGCATCTGTCGGGTGGCGGTCGCTATAGCAACAGGGCTAGTATATTTCAAATAAGGGCGAATCAAGGGTTGCTAGTTCATCTTAAAATGTCCATCTTTAAACAAACTGAAAAGTAAATCTTCAAGACACCCCTAAGAGAAATAGGTCAAGGCTCATTTCTAAAGGCAACAGACAGCCGCAGACTGACTGGCGAGAGCTTTTCTTATGACAGACAGACTGTAATCTGCCCGTATAAAAACGTATACATTGTCATTATTATAACAGCCCACTGGTAACCTTAACTCATATTAAGCACCCCACAACAATAACTGAGGCCTTCCAGCGCTACGTTATCAGCACTAAGCCAAGAATAACACAAATCTGCAAAACCATCGACACATTAACCTCCATGAGCCTGTGCCAATCATACTAAACCCTCGCCAGCTTCCCAGTAACAGCCCACCACACGATCTACATGAGCAACCAAAGGGCATGTACTGCAAACATTTTAGGTTCCATGAATCTACATGCAATTGCCATAGGATGCCATGCTTGCACTCCAATGTCACAACTACTACAAACTATGTATACTGTAACTATGTGAACTGTGCTACTGCCAACTGTGAACTGTGCGTACTGTGCAAACTATGATCTGTGTTTACCGAAGCCACGAACTGTGCAAATGTGCAAACTGCGAAACTGCAGAGTGTGTAAATGTGCATCCTTCTGTACTACAATTGCCGCCATTTGCATCACTACACTCAAGCAATTGTGTCACGATGAAATTATAAACAGCGCCTGCAAACAGCGAATTATTAGCGACTATACACATGTGCAAACTGTTTACCTATGTGAACTACGCAACCGCGGACAACCTTATGTTCAAACGCCTGTGTAATCTATGCCATAAGAACTCCTAGCACAGAGCTAAACATATTGTGCTCGCAAGCCAGTTGAGTTCATTATAATAAAAGCTTAGCTCAACACATGCCTTAATTATATTTCTGTACATTTTTTTTTTAATATACATTCTGATTTTGCAAATTTTTTTTGTTTCCTTGACATATCTGTTAAGTCAAAGTCTCTCTCTAAATCTGTAAAGCAAAACACGAGCGTCCTTATCTGACCGCATACAGCCATGTCCCAATAAACTCCTAAGGCAGCCTCTTGGGGCTCCAGGGAATTGTTCCCGCTAGATGAGGGAGGGCGTGGGATATACTCCTGTTTACCTATGTTAGACACCAGGTGTCCCGTCCTCCGTAACCTATAACATTTTTATTTTTATTGTATAACACTACATTACAAAATACAGTGAGGGAAATATATGCTGTTGATAAATGAAATATTGAACATGATAATATACATAAATATTTTTCTGCTGTTTAGATAGAAAGCAGTTTTTTAACGTGCTCTAACGTTTGGTAATCGGTTTCACCTCCTTCACAACTTTAGCCGATTTAATAGCGTCTTTGCTTTTCACAGTCGTGCACACCATCATAAGGTACGCAACAGCCAAGTCCCAAATATGAATGGAATGTTGATGGAATTGAACAATCTCTTTTTTCGCCTCCATGGCAATCCTAACAATTTCCTTCATTGCTCGACTCTTTTCATTAATTTTACTAAACCTTACTGTTGATGAATTTTCAAAATATTACCTAAAAATATAAAATCAAATCAGATTCATAGGACGGACTGTTCATTGAATAGTAGCAACGGACGTACTGATGCTCATTGCAGTCGTAGCATTTCCTCGAAAGAAGTTGTAGGGATTTATAATTATTTTAAATAACCAATTAAATTTAATTTTTAAGTTACTTTCCTATAAGCCTTTATTCCCCTCATTGCCAGTGCCAGAATATTTAAAGTTGGTAGCGCGCGTAACAAATGCAAAATCTACCAGTGTAAGAAAATTTTAAATCGACGTTTTTTTTAGAGAGAGAGTCTGGAAAATCTCTGTGCGTGACTGTACGCAAGCTTCCGCTTAGCAGTTACTGCTGGTTAGACATGGCTTTATAGCTATTATCTTGCTGCCACTACTCATCAACGCACTGTAGGATACAGGATTGTATGAGCCCTGTAGTTTAATTCCAGTACTTATGAATATTTCCAATTTTCAGTTTGATTCTACTGTTTCAGTTACCGCCTAAGCAGAGGCGTAGTATGCTAGCGTCAAGTTGACGCGTTTTACATAATTTAAAGAGTTTAATAAAGGACAGTTTTAACCCTTCTTCGGTGCAGTCACTATTTCTCCGGATTCTACGCAACAGATAGACAGTAACACCGGAAAAACAGGACTCTATTACCTGGCGTTCTCAAGGATCACCCTACATAGAATGTCATTCTGGCCCCCAGAAGCAATCCTCGGGGCCGCGATCCAACCGATGAAGCCGACAAGCCCCACAAAGTCAAAGAAAATCAATGTCAGTTAAACGAAGTCGAAAAAAAAAAAACACGTCATACAGCATTACCCGACTCCACCAATACGGGCGTTTCTTCTCGGACAACCAGCGTACTCCAACCATATAGCTCCACCACATCTAGAGGAACGGACACGACAGTACCAGTACGGTCCCTACCAAGCCCAAAACAACCTTAGAATTAACTATGGCTCTAGTTCTGTGAAGTCAACTTATGTGCCCCCGTGGTTGAGACTGCCTATATACAGATCCTAGCCAGTACTTCCCAGAAATTCTCCTGAGTCAACCGCCGGGGGCAACAACAGATAGACAGTAGAATCTTACAAAGTGAACAAGTGTAATATACGAACTGGTGACTAACCGAACTCGTGAACTGGTGACTAACCAAATAGTATTCCAAACAGATGTAGTATATCAAACATACCCTTTCCCTTTCAAACAGGATGTATAGCAGTTTTTTCGTATTTCATAGCGGACTGAGGTACCACTGTAGTTACATTTTCAGGTGCGTGATATTAAATTAGTAACATTGACGTGAACATTAACGTATGCACTGACGAGCCAAAACATTATTGTTGTAAAAAATATTTATATGTAGTAAAAATACTTAAATATTTTAATTTCTTATGTAATGAAATTTGTGTTAATTTCTGTAGGTTATGAGAAATATTAATTATAATTATTTTGGTGTACAAGTGGTAACCAAAATTTTGAATATTAATTTTATCAGCGATGAACCGCGAATAAGAATGAAGAAATCCAACTACCCAGTATAGGATTATAACATGTGATTAAAAGTACATCACGTTGTTTCCGCAATAACGCCAATGATAACGATAAAATATGTGACCTACAGAGAATAGCAAATTAAAGTACTTACCCCAGACGTTGGGATTGTTGAAGAAGAAAATACAAGTTAATCATCTACAATTCACTCTATTTATTTTTTCAATCAGAAATTTTTACCGCTGAGCTCACACAAATAAAACAAGAAAATTAAATAATCAGATCATAACTATAGTCCTACTACAAATGCAGAACGTCCATTCGTTTAACGATACACTATTTGCACTAGCAAAATCTATTTGCATCACTTTCTATAAATCACGAAAAACCTGGAATCGAAAATATGTGTAGAGCAGCAATTAACTTGTCTTGAAATTTCTTCTGATTTTGAAGCTTCTACCAGTGAATTAATTTGGAGCAGTGCACCACGTGGCGATAGACAATGGATGAGTCTTAAATTGCACAATGAGATCGTTCATGATTCTTGCTTAAAAAATATCATGCAATCCAGGATGAATTTTCAGAAACTGCATGTAGAATGAATATATTCAATAAAAAAAACTACAGTTGACTTTCTATAAATCAGGAAACATATCATCGGACTTTTCAGGAGAGTTAAACGTGCATGTTCCAGCGAGGTGGTAGGTGAAGACGCAGTCGGTGAAGAGACAGTCGGTGAAGAGCCAGGCCGAAGCCCGACCTTCACCCTTGAACTCCCAGCAGCGAAGAGGCAGAAACTTGTCCAACAACTGCCACCAAGGGCTTGCACGAAACGATGACGATTCTTGAAGCGATAGTTTGATGATAGATGCCGGCTTACTAGCACAATTATGACCATCTCCAAATTTTTCAGTAAACTCGTCCGGATGACATAGAAGGCCCTCGATTAAGTGGGAATGATACTTAACTACTGCTGGAGAAAGTGCACTGCGCAAAAAAAAAAAAGTCTGAATTTGCGCGTTATCTTTATTTATTAAATATCCTGTTCTTCCCACCTAAACCATAAAATTCAGTTCATGTAGAGAAATATGATGTCATAGAGCGATAGCAGCGCCCCCCACCTGAAGTAGAAAAAATTAATTAGATGTTAGACGCTAGACGGGAAAGGCGTAGGAAGCCTTATCCTTTGTTTTGTAAAATTACATAAGATGATTTATTAACTCTTTAACTGTATATATTGTAAATAAATATTTAAATTAAAGTTTCTTCGTATCAGTGATAGATATATAGATTTCTTCATAGACAGATTTTAGAAAGGATTTAACTTCGAATTGAAATTAGCCTATTGCGAAATTAGCCTTTCGCCATAATGGTGCATCCAGGCCTGAAATGAATCGTTCGGTAATTTGAAAATTTGTGTTTTCTAATTTTGGATTAGCACTTTAGAAGTGTGCGAAGACTGCCAAGGTAAGCCTGCACTTTCTATTATTAGTATAATGGAAGATCTCATTGCTAAACTGAAATCGAAACGAAAGGTATTCAGGACCGCAGTGTCCAAGATATTAAAGAAAATCGAGACTGAATTAAATAAAGATGATATTAGTATAAACGTTAATGTATTAGAAGAAAATTTAGATCAATTAAACGAAAAATCAAAAGTTTTGAAAGATTTAGACTCTCAAATAGAACGAGATTTAAAACTCGAAACGGAGGAATTTGAACTCGAAATCACAACGGTTCTAGAATACGATGAGAAAATTCAACTATGGCAATTTAGAGGAAAGAAAAAATTGAAGGAATTGAATAAGCTCGAAAATTCGGAGAATGAAAATCGGAACATTTCTAATGAAACCACTACAGATTCGAAAAACGAAAATAATACATTCACTCGTCTTCCTAAATTAACCATTTCTAAATTTTATGGTGATCCTTCAGATTGGTTAGAATTTATAGGTCAGTTCGAAAATGCGATTGACAAAAATCCGAATTTATCAAAAATAGAAAAATTAATTTATTTGAAAAGCTTTCTTGGTGGCTCAGCCGCCAAAGCTATTTCTGGTTTCGCTCTTATCGAAAATAATTACGAAGCTGCTCTTGAACTATTACGTTCCAGATTTGGGCAAACGAACATCTTAATTAATTCGCATCTAGGACAACTCTTAAGTATTTCACCTGTTAGAAATCCTAATGATGTAAACGGATTAAGAAAACTTCTTGATCACATTGAAGTGCAGATAAGAAATCGAAGTGCAGATAAGAAATCGAAGATAAGAAATCGAAGTGCAGATAAGATTCTCGAAGTGCAGATAAGAAATCTTGAAGCATTAAAAATAGACTCTAATTCCTACGGAAATCTTTTAACGCCTTTAATTTTGAAATTACTTCCTAATGAGTTCGTTCTTGATTATAGCCGAAGAATTAAAGACGAAAATTGGGATTTAAAAGGTCTATTAGACTTTTTGAGGAACGAAGTACTCAGTAGAGAACGCGCAGCTTCTGTTAATTATAACTCTAAAGAGAAATTCTCGCAATTAGAAAAACCACTACCTTTCAAATCGAAACTTTCTGCAGTCAAAACAAGTAAGCCGTCGACAGTTGAATTATTAGCAGCGTCAGCCGAATCACAGTGTCTGTTCTGCGGGAATGGAAGTCATAAATCTATGGATTGCGAAACTTTAAGTGTGGAAAAGAAAAAAGAGATTTTGAAGAAGCAAGGCAGATGTTTTTTATGTTTGGATAAAAAGCATAGAATTAAAGACTGTAAACAAAATGTAAACTGTATCTTCTGCTGTAATAAACATTCGAAAGCCATTTGTTATTCATTTCATCAGAAAAAAGATAACAAACTTGAAAAGAAAACGTCGGATTCCAACGTTATTTCCGCTGTTTCGTCATATAATTCCGATGAAAATAGATCTAATAGAATATTATTGCAAACTGCTTCTGCATTAATTCGAAATAATGATAAAGCTGAAAATGTGAGAATTCTTTTTGATAATGGCTCAATGAGATCTTTCATAACTAAAAATGTATCTAGTAAAATGGATCTTCCGATCGTTAGAAAAGAATCACTTTCTGTTTACTCATTTGGAGATAAAACTGCGTTAGAAAAAACCTTCAATGTTGTTAAAGCCAAACTAGAAAATATTAGCGATCCCAAACTTAGTATATATGTTGAATTTCTCGAAGTTGAAAATATATCCAATGCTCTCATCTCTCCTCCAGATTTGAACTTTGCTAAGGAAAATAAAGTTTTACAAAATTTACAATTAGCTGACTGTTGTAGGCAAAGTGACAAAATTGATGTTCTCATAGGGGTAGATTTCTATTATTCTATAATTACAGGTAAAATTAAAAGAATTTCAAGAGATGTAGTAGCTACAGAATCTTTATTTGGGTGGTGTTTACAGGGTAAAGTAAATAATGAATTTAGTGAATTATTAACTATGAAAGTAATAGTAAATGAAAACTTGATATCAGATCAGTTACAACAGTTTTGGAAGCTAGAAAACTTAGGTTTAGAAAGTGATACTCAGAACGACAAAACTGTTGATTTAGAAATTATGAAATCCTTCGAATCTGATATCAAGTATAAGAATGGAAGATACCAAGTAAGATTACCATGGAAACCAAATTCAAAACATCTAATAGAAGATAATAGGAATGTAGCACTTGAAAGATTTAAGAAATTAAGTAACAAACTTAAAATTGATAACTCTTTATTTGTTCAATATACAGAGGTTTTAAAAGATTACGAGTTAAAACATATTATTGAACCAGTTAAGGAAGACAATCGAAATGACAAGACCCTATTTTATTTACCTCATAGGGCAGTCATCAGAAATGATAGAACAACAAGCAGACTAAGAATAGTTTATGATGCTTCAGCACATAGACCAAAGACACTTTCTTTAAACGACTGTTTATATACGGGTCCGAACTTATATCCTGATATTTTTGATTTACTGATAAAATTTAGACAAAATTCGATAGCCTTAACAGCTGACATTACACAAGCCTTTTTACAAATAGAGTTGAATGAAGAAGATAGGGACGTTACACGATTCTTTTGGAAAGATGATCCTGATGATAGCAATGAAAACTTGAAAACCTTTAGATTTACAAGAGTTTTGTTCGGAGTTAAGTCTAGTCCCTTCCTACTCGCTGCTACCATTAAGCATCACCTTAAAAAATATTCAGAAATATATCCTGAAACAGTAGAACTCTTAAACAACTGTCTGTATGTTGATGATATTATTGGTGGTCAACAAAATTTAGAACAAGCCCTGAAAACAAGTTTAGAAATTGTGAACATTTTTAATGAAGCTAGCATGTCACTACATAAGTGGCATACTAATTCAAAAGAACTCAAAGACATTTGGCATCACAAAGAATTTTCGATACAAGAATCTCCTGAAATTGTCCCCATCAAAGTGTTAGGAATTAACTGGGATACGGATAATGATAATTTTTATTTTGACACTCAACACTTAACAAATTTCATATCCTCGTCAATTAACTCAAAACGTTTCCTATTGCAAACTGCAGGGCGTATTTTTGATCCTGTCGGATTTTACGGCCCTTTCACCATTAGAATAAAGTGTCTGATTCAGGAAATCTGGTCTGCCAAAATTGATTGGGATGAAGAACTGCCACCTGATCTTAGTCATAAATGGAAAGTCTGGTACGAAGAAATTGAAGAACTGAACCACCTCAGAATTCCCCGTTACTATTTAGAGGGAATATTAGATGTAGATGTGAAACGAATAGAACTCCATAGCTTTTCTGATGCTTGTCTGAAAGCTTATGGATGCGTGGTATATCTAAGAATAGTTTTGAACAATGGAACTTTTAAAACAATTTTTGTTGCTTCCAAGAGTAGAGTTGCACCTCTGAAATCACTTACACTTCCTAGATTGGAACTCTTGGGCGCGCTTTTGTCCGCCAGGTTGAGTGATAAAATCGCAAAATGTTTGAAATATGAAGTAATCCCCTTCCATTGGACTGATTCTCAAATAACTTATTTTTGGATTCACGGATCTCCCGAAAGATTTAAACCTTTCGTCAAAAACAGAATTTATGAAATTCAGAAACTAACTAAAAGCAGTAATTGGCATTATTGCCCTGGGAAAGACAATCCAGCCGACCTCATATCACGAGGAACTAGTGTTGCTAATTTAAGAAATTGCCAACTTTGGTGGCATGGACCACCCTGGCTTTTACAGTCTTCAGAATTTTGGCCCTCTGGTAATGTGGACGTTGTTGAAGAAGAAAATTTAGAATATAGAAAAACCTTTTCTTGTACCCAACAGTATAAATGTATCGTACAAGAGAAGGATGAATTGTTTGATATTTCCAAGTACAGTAATCTCATGAAAATATTAAGAATAACATCTTGGATTAGACGCTTCACTTTGAAAGCTAGGAAACATGCAAACTTCACAGATGTTCCCACAGCTGAAGAGCTTAAAGTTGCAGAAGAATTCTGGATCCGTAGAATTCAAAGAGTAGCATATAATTTGGAAATTTCGGCATTAGAAACTGATAAAAGCATATCTAAGAAGTCATCCATATATTCCTTTTCCCCGTTTTTAGACGATAAAGGAATCTTACGGCTTGGAGGAAGATTACAATTTTCCGATTTCAGCACCGAAGAAAAACATCCTATCCTCTTGCCTCGAAATTCGAAATTTACGGAACTGATTATTGAAAGAGAACATAAGAAGTTGATGCACAGTGGAGTTACAGCCACTTTGACCAGCCTTCGAAAAGAATACTGGATACCGAAAGGCCGACAGCTTGTGAAGAAGATACTTAGAAACTGTCTTATTTGTAGAAAGTATACAGCAAAACCTGCTCAACAGATAACCGCACAGCTGCCTAAAGACAGAATAGTTGAGACTCCGCCATTTCTTGTTTCTGGAGTGGACTTTGCGGGCCCAATTTGGGTTAGATCTGCATCAGGAACTGATAAATCGTACATAGTTCTTTTCACCTGTGCTGTTACAAGAGCCCTTCATTTAGAGCTAGTCTCCAGTATGTCAACAGAAAATTTTGTGATGGCTTTTAGACGATTCGTATCAAGGCGAGGACATTGTGACACAATTTACTCGGATAATGCCAAAACTTTTCAAAAGGTAAATCGACAATTCGAATATTTTTCAAAAATACTGAAGGATTCCAAATTTCAAGATTTTATTGCCAATAAAAAGATAAACTGGAAATTTATCGCAGAACGTGCTGCATGGTGGGGAGGATTTTATGTACGTTTATTGAAGTCTGTGAAGGATTGTTTGAGAAAAACACTTGGAAAAGCCCTATTACATTTTGAAGAGTTGACTACTATTTTGACAGAAGTTGAATATGTCATAAATCAAAGACGTTTAACTTATACTTACAATGACTTGGAAGAACCAGAGCCTCTGACACCAGCACATTTTCTCAACTTTGGTCGAAAAAATCATAATTATCCACTTCATTTTATCGAGATGATTGACAAGAATTCGAATAGAAGTTATCTGATGAAACGACAAGTGTACCAAACAAGACTTTTAGAACATCTCTGGAAAAGATGGAAGGAACAATATCTACTTGACTTGCGATCGGCCCACCATTCGGATAATCTTAGCCATAGTAAAGAATTAAAGGTTGGAGATGTCGTTCTCTTGGAAGGATCTACAAAGTCCAAACTCTTATGGGAACTTGGTGTGGTAACAGAGTTATACAGAGGACGAGATCAACATGTTCGTTCTTGTTTAATTAAGACGTCCAAAGGACAAATTAAGAGACCCATACAGCTCTTATATCCTTTAGAAGTTGTGAACAAACTTTAGAACTATTGACTGAACTATCAACTCCGATATTTAAGGAGAACTTTTTGAACTTATTGATTATTCAATAATTTCTTATGTTTAATTGATTAACTTGTTTTATTTTATATTTTAGTAGATGTTCAGAAGAATATTTTTTCCTTTTTTTTAATTTGTGACAGTAAGTAACTGTAAGTATTTTCATTTTATTTGAATTTAATTCTTATTCTTCTTAATTGTGTGAACTCCATGAGTTCAGGTGGGGAGTGTAGAGAAATATGATGTCATGCAGCGATAGCAGCGCCCCCACCTGAAGTAGAAAAAATTAATTAGATGTTAGACGCTAGACGGGAAAGGCGTAGGAAGCCTTATCCTTTGTTTTGTAAAATTCCATAAGATGATTTATTAACTGTTTAACTGTATATATTGTAAATAAATATTTAAATTAAAGTTTCTTCGTATCAGTGATAGATATATAGATTTCTTCATAGACAGATTTTAGAAAGGATTTAACTGCGAATTGAAATTAGCCTATTGCGAAATTAGCCTTTTCGCCATAGTTCAAGAGCAATATTGCAATATAATTTTAAATTGAGCATATCTTTAGAATTTCCGTTACACAGTTTCCCGGGCTGGAGATAGAAATGTTTTTTTCTGTACAACGTTGCCATCGCTCACTTTGAAATCCTTGAGTTCGTTAATCAAAAATTGTTAAAGTTTTACAAAATAGGAAATCGATAATAAAACAAATTCCAAATTTCAAATTTGGGCTTCCGGATGCCCATATTCTCAGTAGGATTATGTCATTCAAACTTCGATGGCTCTAGGTACCATCGTTTTATCACAACGCGAGAAACATGCATACATTTATGCACATTCTTCATTATTTAATTTCTTTAAATATTATACAGGGCTGCAATATTTGGTGGCAATAGTCTACAAAGCGAACCGATATTTAACGATTCCGACGCAAAACGCCGAAACGAAAACAGTAGTCTTTCAGGGACAACGTCCTTCGCACTAAAAAAAAAAGACAGTTCTATATCTTCCATTCTACTGGGCCGATTGACGAAATTCAACTTGCATTTTTCATGTCTGAAAAGCGCGAGTTAGGATATGTATTAGATTCATATATAGCATTATTATAATATAGGTATTTTGGACAGAAAATCGGACTTTTTCTTAAATGGCATGCCAATTTTTATCCATATTTCGATTTTAGATTCAAAATATGCCAAACTGCCTAGCTTTGTAAAACTCGCACGAGTCGTTTCTAAACAATTAGCTCTCAAAATTTTAGCTTCCCCTATGTTAACTAAATTTGGCATATATTTGTAAATATCTCTTTTTTTATGAAACTCAGTTGATTCTTCCTTTCCCATTTCGAAATTTATGTTCATCCCAAATTAAATTCGCCCATTTTTTATGATTTATTTTTAAAATTTGTATTTTTAAATAATTTTTATAAATTTTGCGATAAACATTTTGAATTATAACTTATAAAATTTTTGCCATGGTCTGAAAGTAAATGTATTTCTAGGCATGCCTGAAAAAAATTAGAGATTTTATTCAAAATTTTCTAAGATATAAGTGAATGTTCATCTTTGTGCATTTTGAAATTTGCCGTATTTATTATAAGTGATAATAAGGAAAATTGTGGTTTACGCACTCTGTTAAAATTATTTGAAAGTATGAACGGTAAAAAGAAGGGAAACTAGGTTGCTATAAATTTTTCGCTAAGCAAATTAATCTTGGCGCAAACTGAAAAAACGTGCCAAGATTTAATTTCTCCGTAAAATTCTCACCAAAAATTATAAAATTTAATATTTACGCATAATTTGAGTCATAGAATCGAAATATGGAAAAAAATTGGTATGTTATGTCTGAAAAAGGCCAATTTTATATCAAAATACCTATGTTAGAACAATGTTATGTATAAATCTAATATACATTCCTATGTCGCGATTTCGAGACATGAAAAAAGAAGTTGAATTTCGTCAATCGACCCCACAGAACGAAAGATATAGAACTGCCCCCCTTTTTTTTGCGCAATGTACTTTTAATCTTCAGGTTGCGTTTGTAAGGTATCAGGAATCTCTGCTAAAGAGTATTTGTGCCAATCACACTAAACCCAATGTTTCCTAGCTCTGTTTATTAAGTCTGACAGCTCCTTAATAGAGCACAGGTGTAATTTTTAGTATTGAGAATACCTAACCTAAAGTAATCAAGCAAATGAGGGCAAGGACATCATACTCATATATGATATGGAGTGCTGTTTCCTCGTTCTTACAGCAATTACTGCATATAGGGTCTTGTTGAAAAGTCTTATAGTGTGATGGTGCTTTCTGAAATAATAATGCCCCACGATAAAGCTCACAGTTATTTGTACTTTCAGTCTTGGGCACCTAAGAATTTCAGAGGAAATCTTAGCAGGTCTGATAATTACAATTTTAGCATGTTTTTATTCAGAAGAATCAAACCAAACTTTATTCATCCCCTGTTTTTACCCTTTAAGGAGGACACTCTTTGCAGTCCCCATAATGATACCACAAAAGGACCTATTGGACTACATCTATTGGATTAAAAGACGATCCCTGTTTTTAAAGTTCATCTGCCTTTTCATTACCTTCAGTTCCCATATGTCCTGGTACCAAAATTAGGATTACCTTGTGTATGATTGCCAGTTCTCTTAGAACGTTTCTGCATTCCAAAACAATTTTTGATTAAGGCTCCTTAACTGCCACTGAAAATGAGAATCCGCTTACCGTGGTAGCCTTTTCTTACATTTATTTCTAAACAGTTAGTCATAGCGAGAGCCTGAGCCTGAAGCACAGTGGCATACCCCAAGACCTCTAAAGAGATTAATTCTGGGTGTTACACCATGTACTACCAGTCCTGAGAGGTCGTTATTCTTTGATCCATCTGTGAACTAGATTAGATCCTGAAGAATATAAGAAATCATTTCTTGCACTTACCTTTGCGAGTGATGAGAAAGCTGATCTAAGCGAATTTGATAGAGGGCAGATTGTAATGGCCCATAGACTCGGAAAGAGTATCTCCGAAATTGCAGGCCTGGTAGGTTGTTCACAATCTACCGTTGTTAATATTTACGCACAGTGGATAAAGGACCTGAACCGAGTAGTAGACGCCACGGTGTTGACCGTGCACGCGTCGTCAAAGAAAAAATACGTCGGAGACTGTCTCACTTGGTACAGCAAAATCGACGCCAGCTAGTGGCTGAACTGACAGCCCACTATAGTGCAGGTCCAAGTGCAAATGTTTCGGAACACACACTTCAGCAGACACTGTTGAATATGGACTTCGCCGCAAACGTCCGACTCCAGTTCCTCTGTTGACCAAGATTCTTTATCAACTACGCATAAAATGTGTATGGGAAAATCGAGACTGAACTATGGATAAGTGGATAACATTTACCCGGTCGGATAAATGACGATTTCTCATTCATCACGTCAATGGTCGTGTCAGGATACTCCGTCTTCCAGGCGAATAGTTGCTCCGTCTGTACAGCAGGTCATACATAGGCTGGTGGTGGTGGTATTACAGTCTCGAGAGATGTTCTCATGGCCGGTTCTAGGACCTTTATTTGGAACAGACCATGAAAGCTGCGGACTCTCTGAACATAACTGCGGATCAGTTGCACCTTTACACTGCGTTTGTCTTCCCATGTCACAAGGCTCGAACTGTATTGGTGGGGTTTGAGGAGCACAAGGATCAGTTTCAATTAATGTCCTGGCCACCTAACGTGCCGGAACCTAACCTGATAGGCCACATTTGGAGCGGCAGCTCAGACCTCAAACACCGCCACGTCGAAATACCTCAACTTTGCGTAACCGCTGCTTACACCTTTGGTACAACCTATCTCCAGTCATCTACAACGAACGTGTGGCATTCATGCCAAGATGAGTTACAGCACCTTTTCATGGCAAAGTTCGATCAACGTGTTATTGAGTATGTGGTCATAACGTTTATTTTATTTATCGCTTACAATAGCCATTGACCATCAGGTCATTAGTCAACGAGCTCTCCAATACTTCCTACCAGTAGAGTCCGAACTCTTAAGTACAGAGCACACGTCCAGATGAGCAGCGTCCGTGACTTGTCCAGAATCACACAAACCACAGAAAGATGAGGAAATTAGATTAAAACGAAACAAATGAGCATCAAGGCAGCCATGTCCAGTCAATAGTCTAACCTCTGCCACAACAGTAGCAAGAAGAGACTGCGAGACACAGTTGGCTTTTAATATACCCTCCATGAGCTATTTTCAGTAGCACAAACAGCAGCATTACTAAAGGATTTTTTATAAATCGTATTAATTTCGAGTTCAGCAGAGTGAAGAGATAGGTGTCTGGAAGATCTTTCGAGAATATTCGTACCTTTTTTTGCCGAAAGGTCCGACATCTCATTTCCCCAAAGGCCACAATGTAATGGCACCCACTGGAAAGCAACCTTTGTCTGAACTCTGCTCAACAGCTCCCTGCAGCTCTGGACACGAGCACTTTGTTTTCCTAGGTTACTTGCTAAGGCCTGAATTGCAGAACTTGAGTCCGATAAAATTACACCCTTATCAAGAGAACAGAAAGATGGGCAGAAATCTGTTGAAGGGCTAAATGGATGGCTTCACCGTCAAAATAGGTTGTATGAGAGCCAACATGAAGGTAAAAGGAAAACAGATCACAGAAGACGACAGCAACAGCGCTCTGGGTGGAATCCAAAAGGCACCCATCAGTGTAAATGTGTCGTGGCCATAATGTTGGCTCTTGAATGTGTATTGTTACGACTTTTTGTATTTCAGTTGTAGAGACATTAGATTATTTCGAAGCAGGAGACATGAAAAATGAGCAATGCCTTCGCCGGGAATCGAACTACGCACCTCTCGTTTACGCGTCGAGCGTGCTAACCACTACACCACGAAGGTAAACGAAGAAGGCGGGAGAAATACCTTCTAAAGTGAATACTTTTAGTGAAGTTATGTTTAAAATTGTATTGTATAATGTAACATGGAAATCTGAAGAATCGAAGCTCAGCCGGAAATATAAGGTTACAGGGGCAAATCTATTTAATATTTTAGTAAATGGCTATCTCGGTAAATTGGTGAGGTATCAGCACGCTGGCAGCGATTTTTGCGAATAATTTTTGCCGCGCAATTTGGCGAGAAATCGCCTAAGGTCACCGAACTTGGTGATCATTTGACAACATTGCGGTTTCCTGTATAGACTGTAATTGATCCTTATATGTAAGTGTAACCGTATCCGCCACTTATATGTGACTTTAACCTTATATATCTTCCAATAATTTCAAAAATGGAAGTAGCTTCCATTTCTTTTGAAGTATTGTAACAGAAGTCGCTTTCTCCTTGCCCTGGGTCGGGGGAAAACTACATAAAACCGGAGACAGCATGAGGTCTCAGTTGTTTCGTTTAACGTGAATTCGGAGCATTCACAAATCTCCGTATGAGCTTCGCCTTTTCACATGCGCTTTGTATTGTGATTAACGTTCTTATTAATTTGAAGACTAACTGCTGAGTGTACTGCAATACTGAGAGGAGATTTGCGAATATTTTTGTAGAAAGTTCCAGAACTGTGAAGCGTTTCTTTTGATAAAAACAAATTTTATAAAGCTATCATGGGTTCTGTGTGCATTCCCTCCATTACGAACCCGTACGCACGCAACAATATTTAAAAAAAAAATAGTAGTACTGCTATCATATTAATCTATTGCTACAAAATGTCCAGGCGCGGTGGGATAGCTTCCTTGCAAAGCAAGTTTAGGGATGCCAAAAAATGGCAAGGGAAGACAGGATTGCCATATTTGGCGAGAAATCGCCCATTTGGCGACAAAATCGGCGATATGCCATAGACGGATGGAGAACCTTCTGGAACGAATTCTTACTGGTTTAGTCTAGAATGTTCTCGAACACAAGCCAAAAGCTATATAAACCAGCAGGGTTTATATATAGGAGCTTATATAGGAGAATCAGTCAATGCCTAGGCTACCGAGTTGATAGTCAGTCAGTGAGCAAGTGTCTTGTGGTCTAGTGCCGAGTTGGTCGTCGAGTGCATCGAGAGAATCTCTTAGTGTATCGCGAGTTAGGGCATCGTCGAGTTTTATCTTAGAGTGTGCTGAGATCGCAAGTTGTAGCGTGGAGAGTCTCGAGAACACGTAAAGTGCCGAGAACGACGAAGCAGAGTCGGGAGCTGTACTCTGGTGCTTTGCCGTGAAGCTGTCTCCACCGTCATAGCCTGATAGCCTGAAGCCTGTGTCCTGATTGTCTTAGCGTGTTCTTCGACGACTGTAAGCGTGATTTTGAAGCTGTCTTGAAAAATACTGGCCAGTAAA
The DNA here is from genome assembly GCA_000611955.2 of Stegodyphus mimosarum. Taxonomy (NCBI): domain Eukaryota; kingdom Metazoa; phylum Arthropoda; class Arachnida; order Araneae; family Eresidae; genus Stegodyphus; species Stegodyphus mimosarum. The sequence continues at coordinate 202,232 of KK121723.1, read as the reverse complement.
GTGTGTTTCCGTTCTCCATCAACTGTCGTCTTTATTCACTCCAAATCGGCGAACCCTTAATGTACGTGCGAAGAAGAGAAAAAAATGTAACACTATATATAAGACGAATTTTTTGTTTGAAAAATCTATTCAGGAATGCGTGCATATTATCCGTATACGGGGAAAATATATTTAAATAATTTTATCCCTTACAAGGAAATCGTTTACTTAAATATTATACGTAAAACATTTAATTATTTTGTTTTTGTAAAACACTTCTAGCATATAAAGATTACGCATGTTAGTTATTCAAGTATAAATTATTGACATTTTTTGTTGTAAAGCAGCTTTAAAAATGCAACATCATCGTCTTATATGAGTTAGCTTACGTTCTGGCCAATATAGTATATTAATTTACTTGAAACTCAGCGGTTCACGCATTAGCTAATTGGCTTCGTTTTCCTCGGTAGTTCTGAAAATATTCCAATTATTATTTAATTACTAAATTTTAAGGAATAAATTTTATAATCCTTGAAATTGCAGTTTGCTTCCCTAATAATTAATTCTACAGCTCGCTTACTAATAGGGGCAATTTATCTAACGAATGTATTTATTTTATGTGTACAAGCAGAAGTTTTACATCAGCTTATTATAAAATCATTCTTATCGTGTTAGAAACAATATACATGTGCCAAAGCTCTTTTTTTTCAGGTAATTAACTGCTTGAAAGAAATATTGCAGTAACTACGAAATTTATTTAACTATTCTTTCAAAAACTAGTGTTGTTGTGGAGCAGCTGTTTTAAAATTTAAGATGCCTATTTAATATCAAACACACATATTTAAACTGCTGTTTCTCTTACTTTTAATATGGTGCTTTTTATGTCATAAAGGTATTGCCTTTACATTGCAATTGTATACTAGAAATACAACTTTTGTGATTTCTCAAAAATATGATCTTTCATAAATATAATTACGTTATTTACTCGCATATTTACCACTTTTTTTTCACGAATTTTATCATACGAAACCGACAGAGGAAAATGTTACGAAAAATTTAAATTCGAAAGGATAGTTGCAGTGAGGACGTAAGATATGAAAAGTATTCATTGCTAAAATACTTTTAACTATCTACATTTTATTAAGATACTTTTTATTAAGATTATGAGCCGAAGAGAAACGTTAGTCCCGAACGGGATATTAGTCTCGAAAATTCATTTTGCTTTCAATCACTATAAATGGCGTATCACTTTTCAGATTGTTGCCACTAAATATCATCGTCCTGTAATATATTTAAAGAAATTAAATAATGAAAAATCTGCCTGAATGTATGCATGTTTCTCGTATTGTGGAAAAACAGTAGTACCTAGAGCCATCCAATTTTGAATAATGTAATCCTCCATCCAAGTATGGGCACCTGGAAGCCCGAATTGGCAATTTGATTTATCATCATTTCACATTTTGGAACACTTGAACGACTTTCTGATTAACAAAATGAACAATTTTAAAGCTTGCAGCGGCAACACTGTACGGAATAAAATACTATCTTTAGTGAGGGAGAATGTTTGTCAGAAATTCTGAAGAATGCTAATTTTAAGTATTTTGTCAGTTTGCTTTTGAATCGAATTTTATATGAGCTCCAAGAACGTGATATTTAATAAAAAAGTAGACACATAACACGTTGATAATTAAAAAACAAACAAAAAACATTTTCTAAGCCATCTTACTAAGAAAACTAAACATTGATATAATGAACTAAGAGAAAACTGAAAAGAAATAGAAAATTGTATGCCAGCCCTTAACTCTGCATCGGGAATTCTAAAGATATACTGTTGTGCTGCTTTAAAACTTTTTGCAATTTTGCTGTTAAATTGCATATGGCGTAAGTGCGAAGAAAATGATGCTCAATAATAAAGCTAAAAAGACAAAATAAATGATTAGTAGAAGTGAGTGTAATAGCAGATTGATAAGCTGCGAGCTTAGTGCTATTTATATATACAAATAAGAAAGTCTGTTTGGTTGTCCTCTAATAACTCAGTCACTACTATAGCTATCGTCACCAAACTTTCTGCAATTCTTTTCTGTGTCCTGGAATAAGTCGACGTCCACTTTTTTCCCACCTCCAAAAAGTAGTTAAAATCAGAGATCATAATTAAAAACTCGGAAAAACGATCATTTTAGCCCTCATTTTTCCCAGTGGCAACAGTCTCGTAAGCTGGAGATGAAAATCTGCTTTTATTTCGAGAAGCATTGCCACTGCTCGCTTTCAAATCGTAGAGTTTGTTAATAAAAGATTTTTAAGTTTTACGTCGAAATAAAAATAGCATTGCCGAACATTAAATACATTATTCCCGATTCGAAAAATTCGTGGGAAGCCATTTCGTCTGTTCCCATCTTCGTACATCATCCCATCATCTTAATTAGCCGAAATATTAATTAAAAACTCTGAAAACACTGAATTTCGCACTTATTTTTCCGAGTGGCAACAGTCTCGCGCGTTGGAGATAAAAATGCTTAATTTCGAAATGTGCTGCCACTACTCGCTTTCAAATCGTAGAGTTTGTTAATAAAAGATTTCTAAGTTTTACGACGACATAAAAATAGCATTGCCGAACATTAAATACATTATTCCCGATTCGAAAAATTCGTGGGAAGCCATTTCGTCTGTTCCCATCTTCGTACATCATCCCATCATCTTAATTAGCCGAAATATTAATTAAAAACTCTGAAAACACTGAATTTCGCACTTATTTTTCCGAGTGGCAACAGTCTCGCGCGTTGTAGATAAAAATGCTTAATTTCGAAATGTGTTGCCACTGCTCGCTTTCAAATCGTAGAATTTTTCAATAAAGAATTTGTAAGTTTTACAAAATCTATAAGGAAGAATATCTGTTTGTGTGTTTGTTCGCGTTACAGATTTCTAATCAATTATGATAAATTTTTTGCCCCATTTAATCGACTAAAACTGAATATAGGTGAAATACTGGATGGAACTTGAGCTTTTACGACCATTTGATTAAAAAGACGAAAATAATTAAAAACTGGGTGCCATTGTTGCTGATATAATGAGAGAGAATTAGTTTATTTTCTATCGAAATTTTTAGTTGGGTTCCATATCGCATCAGACGAAATATATATGACTATGAATCTTTATTTTTTGCATCATTATTACAGAAGGATTTCAGCGGTATCGTTTTCTCTGTTGTTAGATGCATTTTTGAAATAAAATTTAAAAACACAAGTGTTCGAAAACAAATGTGCGGTATTTTTATGTATACTTTAAAATGTATTTATTTTCTGCTCAAGCTTCTCTCATAAGAATCTCGAGCTTATTAGCATTTTATAATTTAAGAACACGTGGAATATTTCACATTATGCAACGTAAAATAATTAGATCATGTAAAAATGCTACATTTTAATAAGTATTTTACACTGGTTTCTAACAAAGTGTCTTATCTGTAAACAGTTTAAAGAAAAGATGCGTAAATATGAGTTTGTATTTACTATTATCTGTAGTAAATAATGAATACTAATACAACGGGCTGTCGTTGTATTCAATGTAAATTATGAAATATTGAATATATTATCTGATAAAATGTCTTCTGCATAAGCTTACCTACAATGATTATAAGAATAAACAAATTTAATCATCGTAAAGCTAAGCATATTAAGAAAAAGAGTAACGTTTCTATTTAATTATTTAAAATAAATGCGAATTAATAACAGTAACAATGCATGACAATATGCACAGTTTTTTTACACGTTCTTTCTTTGAAATAATCTACATTAGATAATCCCGTTTGATTGCGCATTACACTAGCTTCTAATCTGTACACTAGGTAATCATTCTTTATTGTACACTTATACTATGTGTATGTAATGTGTTGTTATGTGTAATATGTAATGTGTACACTAGATAATCATGCTTTATTGTACAGTAATACTAGACTGCAATGTGTTGTTGTTGTTGATTATACTCACTTGTCTGACGTAGTCAGCCCAAGCCCACGAAATTCCTCGTGGCAAGGAGCGCTAGATTAATTACGCTTGTCGTTGGCAACAGCCTTGAGCACCTAACAGGTGACAGTGCGATTTGGCTCAGTTTCGCCCCAGAGCACCCCAGGGGACGGGTCCGAGGGTTTCCCACTCCTCGCCTCTTCCTCCAGGCCACACGAGAGGACTTTCGGCTCGCCGCATATTTAAAGGGCCCCACCGACACTATACATTTACAAACTTCCATGCCTTCCCCGCGATTTCGAACCCCGACCTTTTGGCACGGCAGTCAGCGACGCTAACCACTATACCGGTTGGACCGCTAGACTGCAATGTGTACATTAGATAATCATGCCTTATTGTACAATAATACTAGACTGTACTGTGTACACTAGATAATCATGCTCGATTATGATACCATTATCTTACAAATAACAAAATTTTAAATAAAAGACACACAAAATTGTTGTAAAGAGACTTTTTAATTTATAATTTGAGATATACAGAGGCTGTTCGTACATTTTTAGACGATTTTGCATCGCTGTAAAAAAACCATCTTTTAATTCTTTTAATTGCAATTAAAAATTTTTGGAAGTATAAATTATCTTCTGCTATTTGACAGTTTTGTTTTCATGCAACAAGTTGGTTTTAAAGACGCAGTGGGCCGAAGACTATATTTGTATTCTTTCCAAATAAAATTATTCGCATCTAGTTGTAGAGACATTAGGTATTATTTCGAAGCAGGACAGATGAAAAATGTGCAATGCCCTCGCTGGGACGCGAACCACGAACCTCTCGAATACGCATCGAGCGTGCTGACCACTACACTACGAAGGCATGCGAAGAAAGTGAGCTCAGTTAAGTGTCTTTGTTGCGAAGAAAGTGTTACTCGGCTCAGTGAGCTCAGTTTATTTAGTCTTATAAGTTGTTAATTGTGCATTTTTTGCTTTAAAAAGATTGAATTATGTTCTTATATTTCGGTTAAGTTTTTATGCCTTTAGTTAACCTGCATGCAATAATTATGGAATTATCAACAATTTAAAAGTTTTTTTAAGTGCGGTTAAGCCCAATGTTTGGCTGTGATAGCGGACACATTTGTTTACATTTCAAGCTTAGCATTATAGTGGATTTGTTGCCAATTGAGAGATACTAAGCTTCGCAACAACAAAGTAACGTCTTCTTTTATTATTGCGAATTAAATTATGCTTGATTCATTCTGGAATTATCATTTAAGTTATTAGCTGGTTATGCGTAAAAATAGTAATTTTAATTGTAAATTTTTTTTTAATTGTTTCAACTGTACTTGGTGGTTTATGTTTTTCTACATCTTTGAATTTTTAATGAAAATATTTTGAATTTTTATGTATTTTTTACCTTACCGCGAAGTGAGAGCTGAATTAATGAGTAGGAGATGCGCATTAGGTAGGTGGCGCTGAATCGTCTTCGAAAAACTGTTTCTTTTTTATTTGCTTAATTTCTTTTACGCATCGTTTTAGATTTATTATAGTATTTGAATAGAACTTGTGGTAACTGTTCAGATGCTATAATTTTTGCTCACTCTGAGTTATCAAATGAATGAGATTTAACGCTGTTAAATGAACCTAGCGCCGAAGTGTGCATATGATAAATAAATATAGTGAACTTTAAAGAGTGCATTTATTCTATTGTGATTCATGCGAAATCGACGAAGTCGATTCAATTCAAAATTCGTTAACTGTAAATTCAATATGTTTAAATGGAATGAAGGAAAATTGCGTATAATTCAATATTCCGTACAAGGAAGTCATGTGATTTACACATCACATTTTTTCATTTACAGACACATACACGTTTCGAGAGCATTTTGGCTAATCTCACTTTGGACTAAAAACATTTAAAAACAGCTTATCTTTAGAATTTACGAAAGACAGTCTAAAGCGCTGGAGATAAAAATAGTTTTTTCGTGCAGTGTTGCCATTGCTCTCTTTGAAATAGTTGAGTTTGTTAATCAAAAATTCATTAATGTTTCACAAGGTATGAAATAGATAATAAAACAAATTCCAAATTCGGGCTTTCAGATGCCCATATTCAGTGGAAGGTTACGTTATTCAAAGTTGGATGGCTCTAGGTACCGTTGTATTATCACAATGCGAGAAACATACATACATTTATGTAGATTCTTTATTTAATTTCTTTAAATATAATACACGGCTGTAATATTTGGTGACAACAGTTTGAAAAGTGAACCGACATTTCAACACAAAATGCCAAAACGAAATTAAGAGTCCCTCTGGGCAAATTGCCTCTTTGGACTAAACAATAAAAGAAATTCTAAATTCGGGCTGCTAGGTGCCTATGTTTGGGTGGAGGACTATGTTATCCAAACTTTGATGACTCTAGGTATCGTTCTTTTCTCACAATGTAGTAAACATGTATACATTCATGCAGATTCCTCATTATTTAGTTTCTTTAAATATAATATAGGGCGATGATACTTGTATTTGATGGCTACAATCTGAAAAGCGATTTGGACATTTAAAGTAATTGGAGACCAAAAGCCCACCTGGGATAATGTCAATTTGGAATAAAAATTCCTTTTTATTTAAATTTCAAAGAACAGAAATTTATTTATGATATACAAATTTAAAAACGCAACATAAATACATCAATTATTTTCATAGAAAATAACTCTCCAGTAAAACGCATCTAGTTCAAATAAAATATCCAGCTATTTAAATCAATCTCCACGGAGTTCATGAATTTCACTGCGGAAAAAATTTAAATACTAAAAGCATAATAAACTATAAATACAGACATCAAAACTCCTACCTTTTGCAATCTGGGCGACTTGACAACTTTAATGTATATTCATCCGCAGCTCTGAGCTATGAACAACCAGACTGCATCTGTTACCGTCTTGATTGTCAGAAGAAACAAGTCTCAGTAAGAGCAGCAAACCGAGCGTTTCTCCAGACAACAGCTTTGGAAGGCCAGTTGCAACTATTTCACTTTATGGATTGTTTGAAGTAAAAGAGCGCCTACTGGGCCACGCATGCGCAAGAGATGAAGAAAGGGATCCTATCATTAGCCGATTGACTTGCCGGAATTTTTCTTTGCCGATTATTCTGCAAATCACGCCTTGGGATACGTTAAAATTTCCTGTGAAGAATTTTAATGATGAAATATAAATTAGAACGAAACTCTTCACTCTGCAGAAAGGCTTCGCGTTAAAATAACTGTGAACTCAAATTACCGTTAAAATTGCACATTTATTTTAATGTGTAAAATTCAATTCGACAGCATCAGAAACTTATGATAATAAACATCTGATGTGTACACGACATGACTTCCTTGCACGGAATACTAAATTAAAGGCATTTTTTCCTCCCTTTCATTTAAACTTATTTCCTCTAAATTTTTATTAGAGATATATTTCTCATTCAATTAATTTAGTCTTCACTTCGCGACAAGACAAAATTACATGTAAACTCAAATTTTTATATTAAAAATTGAAAGATATAGAAAACCATAAAACACTAAATACACTTAAAACAATTAATTTTTTTTACAATTAAAATTACAGATTCTACGCAAAAACAAGCAATTCGGCCAGTGGGCAAGAAGGCAGATTTTTCGGCGCACAAAACTGAATGTTTACTTACGGTCTTACACGGCAAAAAGACACTGAAGGCGTAGAAATTGACTTAAATTTTTCTGGACGTTACCCTGAGTTAGTATATGGAATAATTTAATAACTTAAATTATAATTATATAATGATTTAAGCATAATTTAATTTTCAATAATGAAAGAAGACGTTACTTTGTTGTTGCGAAGCTTGTAGAGACATTAGGTTATTTAGAAGCAGGAGCCATGAAAAATGAGCACCTTCGCCGGGACTCGAACCACGGGCCTTTCGAATTCGCACCGAGCATGTTGACCACTACACTACACACGAAGGCATGCGAAGAAGGCTGTAGAAATAACTTATAAGCTTAGTTTTTTCTAGACTGGCAACATATGAACTGTTCTGCTAAATGTACTATTTACAAACACATAAGCAAAAGCATGCCAAGATATTTTTTCACCTGAGGTAAAAAGGTAAATCCGCGCACGTATATATATATATATATATATATCAAAAAAGCTGTATTTGTGTTAAACAAAAGTAACTGTATTAAACCAAAATATCATAATCCTTAAAGTATTTTTTAATCGTAGCTGTATAAATTCAAAAAAATAACATAGCGAATTGTTCATAACTTTCAAATGAAAATGTTAAAGAAAATCCTTTCTTGATAAATAAGAAATAACATTGAAATACACAATGCATTAATTTCCAGGCTCTCTTGCAGTTCTTCCTATTATTTTATTAATTTAAGTTTGCCGAAGCTTATTTGCCCAAATAATAACCGACAAATTAAAAAACATAATTAAAGTAATTTTCGAATTCTCGTAGCAAATTTGGCGCCCCTCTTAGTGATTCGTCACTTGCCTCACCCTTGTCCCGGCTCTGCACATAAGAATAAAGAAACTCAGCTCACTGAGCCGAGTAGCAGAGTGGATATATATATATATATATACAGGGTGGTCATAAAGAAACGTTGCAAACATCTGCACTTCTAGCGTCCGTTCCGATTAACCGATCGAGATGAGATTGCAAATATAGTTATTCGGAGGTATCCGCTCGAGATTCTGTGAATGGCAGAAGAGGTGCGCTCACGGTTGCGATTATATTTACAGAAACTCGAAAATGTCGAATGGCAACGCTAACGTTTTCCGGTCGAAAAATGTTCAGCGCTTGCGAAAACCCTAAATAGCGTTGGAACAGTACCGATATGTCCCAAAACGGACGTGCTATGCACACACAAAAAAGAGTTCTGAAAACCGGCCACCGAAACACGATCTGGCAGCACGTAGAAAATTTCCATATAAGAGAGGCAAGCTACTAGTCACAGAACGCCAATCGCCAGCTATTCAAAGTAAGAAACCGGTAAATTACCAAGCGGGTACGCGAAGTAATCATTCGGGAACTCGCACATGGTGACGAAATTACTCTTGCTGGGAAAGCTCGTGGTGAATTGATAAAACTGTATTAGCAAAATGGGATGAACGCTACTACCGGAATTGCGTAGGCGGAATGCACTCAATGACATTGTTTGGATGCGAGATGGTGCACCTCCACATATAGCGAGGTTTGTTAAATGGTCCTGGAACAGCATTTGATGATTGCATTATTTCACGCCATTATCCTTTTCCGTGGCCTCCGTAATCCCCCTATATGATGCCTATGGATTTCTGGTTTTGGTGATATCTGAAATCCACAGTTTACCTGTGCAATCGGCAAACTTTGTCTTATTTAAAGGATTCTATACGGCGTGAGATTGCAAACATCCCTCATGCCATGTTGCGTTCAGCAGTATTCTTCACCGTCTTTCGATGCAATGAATACTTGCCTGTGATGGCACCCATGTGGAAAATGTTTGATCTAAATAAAGGTATTCTTTTGTCCGATGTGTGTTGTCGTCGGTGATCGGTGTCTTACGCAAATTTTCTGCGTCGGCCCAGATCGAGTTTCGTTGGGAGGTTTTCAGGACTCTTTTTTGGCTACGCATAAGACGCCAGTTTTTTTATATATCGGTACCGTTCTAATGTTATTTAGGGTTTTCGCATGCGCCGAACATTTTTCGACCGGAAAAGTTGACGTTGCCGTTCGACATTTTCGAGTTTCTGCAACTATTTATGTACCCGTAAGTGCCCCTGTGTTGCCATTCACAGAATCTCGAGCGCATACCTCCGAATATCTATATGTAAAGTCTAATCTTAATCGGGTGACCGGAACGGACGCTAGAAATGCAGATGTTGGCAAAGTCTCTTTATGACCACCCTGTATGTATATATATGACATATATGTATGTCCTTTCAGTACGGCGGATTGCAACCAAAATAGGAGGTTCACGTCTGCATGTTATAGCAGTCCTATATACAAAATTTCAACGTTACAAGCCTACTCGTTTTTGAGTTATACGAGACACATACATACATACATACATACATACGAACGTACGCACAGACGCGACGAAAAGAATCTCTTCAGAATCTATTTTAAATCAGTTTTATAATTTTTTTTGGGGGGAAAGAGCCCCTTATTCTGTCCTTTCGTACAGATGTCACGCAGAAACATCGTTAAATTGCATTCGATAGCGGTCAAAATGGATATTTTCGTTGAAATATGATACCCGAAATCTTTTGTGATTACAATGCTTCCTTTTTACTTAGTACAAGGAGGTAAAAGACGTTTACGTTAGATTGTGCTTTTCGAATGGTGAACAGATTCCCGGCAAAAATGTCGATTCCTGATAACAGTTATTCTTAGAATTAAATATATATTCCTAGAATGTAATGTTTTTTATGTAATCTGTAGAAACTAGAGTAGGTGCTGCCCTCTAGTCTTCTTTTTCGATTTATAGGCCACAGTTAAATAATTAATATCACTAATTAAAATCGGTTGGTAAAAAAATATTGTGAATTTTAAAGAGTGTATTTTTTCTATTGTGTTTATGCGCTATTGATGAATTAGATTTAATTCAATCCAATAAGTTTAAATGAAATGCGAAATGCGTATGATTTAATATTCTGTACGAGGAAGTCATGTGGTGTATACATCAGTTTTTTTATTTCAGAAAAGCAAACTTAAACACCGTTTTAAAACTAACATGCATATTTTAATTTGAAAGTTATTAATTTCTTCCTGTGACAGCACATAACTTCGATTGTTTGCTGGTTTGCCAGATTGTCGTCATAGTTTTAAAAATTCGCTATGTATACAATAAATCTACATAATATCACGTACTGACGTAGATGAATATTTCGCAGGACATATTATGAAAGTCTGCAATTCTTTATCAGCTTCCTTCCAGCTATCAGATCAGGCATTTAAAAAAATACTCTTTTAATTTCAAACGGTCCTTTCTGAAGATGTGTAAACATTCTGTGCATATAATGGTTTTAGTGATTACAGCTAAATTTCATGAAAAATTTTATATTCCTAATTAGATAGTCACGATTAATTTTTATTTAAATTAATCATGTTGCAAAAGAGGAAAAAAAGTCTTAACTCAGTTTACTGCTTTTAAATCGGTTGGTTTTTTTGCTAAATATAAGACAGATTAAATTTTAAAGGTAAATCTCTTGCGTTTAACTGAATGACAGAGTAAAATTGAAATTTTTTTGAATGGCAATAGTCTGGCGCTTTGGCGATGAAAATTTTTTAATTGTGTCCACATGTCCGGTAGAGGGCTACGTGTATTCAACATTCGATGCCCGATAAGTGCTGCCGGTTTTCCGTAATGCTAGGAACATACATGCATACATACATGCAAACATACATTCATTGGTACATGCATAAAGTATGTACGATTATACATACGCAAAGTGAGAATGAACATACATACCTACATTTATGCAAGTACACCGTGCAAAAAGAAAAAAGGGGAAAAAATGGGACAGTTCTGTATCACCCTTTTACAGAGCCGATTGCAAATTGCGTTTTTCATCTCTCGAAAGAGCGACTTAGGATATGTATTAGATTTATATATAGCATTGTTCTAAGTTATTTTGACACAAAAGTGGACTTTTTCTCAAACACCATAGCAATGTTTTTCCATAATTCATTCTATGACTCAAATTATGCCTAGGTACTAAATTTTATAATATTTGGTGAGCAATGTATGAAGAAATTAAAAAATTTATCTTGGCGCACTTTTATCAGTTTGCGCCAAGAATAATTCACTTTGAGAGCTTGTTAATTTATAGAAACTTATTTTTCTTTCCTTTTTTTCATAGTACACGAGCGGAAAAAATGTTGTCATTCGTACTTTCGAATAATTTTGACAAAACGCGTAAACCACATTTGGCGTTATTATCGCTGATAACAAATATGCCAAATTTCAAAACATGCCAGTACGTAAATTAACGTATATCTTAGAACATTTTGAATGAAATCTCTAATTTTTGGCAGGTATGGTTAGAAGTACATCTACTTTAAGATGATGGTAAAAATTTTACAGGTTATAATTCAAAATACTTTTGAAAAATTATCAAAGCTATTTAAAAATAAATCTTAGAAAATGGGCTACCTTTATTTGGAATAAACCTAAATTTCGAATTCTGGAAGAACAAATCAAGTAAGTTTAATAAAAAAAGAGAGATTAATAAGTATATATCAAATTCAATTAACATCGAGGAGCTAAAACATTCAGAGATAATTCTTAAAAACTTACGCGTGCGATTTTTACAAAACTTGGCAGTTTGGCTTAATTTGAGTGGTAGAATCGAAATATGGAAACGAATGGGCGTGTTATTTTAGAAAGTAATCCGATTTCTTGTCAAAATATCCATGTTAGAACAATACTATATATAAATGTAATACACATCCTTAAGTCGCGATTTCGAGACATGAAAAACGCAAGTTGAATTTCGTCAATCGGCTGAGTAGAACGGGAGATATTAAGTGGCCGATTTTTTTTCTTTGTTCAATGTACATACACTGGTTATCATAAATTAAGGAAAAATCACAAAGATCACGATTACAGAAAACGTTACATCTAGAATTTTATGAAACTTATCCACAATGTACAACACATAGTAAAGTATCAAAAAACATAACAAGAAATTACTAGAAAATTATGGTAGTATAGAAATTAGCACACTTATAAAATGAACAAGTCGAAGGTGTCAGCTTGCTATAGGAAAAGTACCTGCAGTATGGAATAGCATCGCCTCTAGAAGCAATACAGCACATACAGCGATACGTGATGCTTTCAATTATGCGGTCTATCAGTTCCATAGAAAGAGAGAGCCATTGCTCTTGCAAAGCAGTTGGAAGCGCGGCTAGGGTCTGAGGGGGCAGATTGAGGGCTGCTAGATGTCTCCCTAAAGCATCACAAACATGCTCGTTTCAATTCGAGTCCGGGGATCGAGCTGGCCATTCCATACGCATAATTGTTTCCTGATGAAGGTAATCATCTACGATGCGAGCCCCGTTTAGTCTTGCGTTGACGCCCTGTAACAGAAAAGCATCCCCTATTGCCCCGACATATGGGCGCACATAAGCATCAAGGATGTCATCTCTATAAACCTGAGCATTCACGGTTTCCCTTGGAAAGGCATGGAGGTCTGTGCGTCCACCCAAAATGCCACCCCAAACACAGACACTGCCTCTTCCGTATGCATCTCTTTCACGGATGTTTGATGTACGAAAAAGGATTCCAAGTTATCTCCATATCAAATAAAGCCTACTATCGCTTTCTAAACTAAACCTGGACTCATCCGTAAAGAGACCAGCCCTCCATTGAACAGGCGTCCAGTGGACATGTTGTCGTGGCCACTGTAAATGGTCCCTCGTATAGCGTGACGCGAGCGGCAGGCAAATGGCTGGTCGCCTCGCATACACACCACCTTCGTGAGTCCTTCTGCGCACAGTTGACGTTCACACCAACCTTCCGGTAGCTACAGCAAGGGAGGATCTAAGAAGAGTCGGAGTAGCGGTTCTATTCCTGCGTGCACATAATGTCAAATATCGGTCATCGGCGCTCGTCGTAGCAGTTGACCGTCCTTGGCTGAACCTCCTAGGTGCCGAACCTGTGGTTCCAAATTGCCTTCAAAGTCTGTGAACCACAGAAGGACTCACACTTAGCCATCTGGCCACTTCTGTTTGACTTTGTCCTGCCTCTAGTCTCCAGTGGCTCTCCATCGTAGTTCTGCAAGCAAATGATGCCTGGAGGTCATTGTTACGAATTGGCTATCTCAGATTTCTGATGCCACTATCACAGTGAAATATGTGGGCTTGCTCTCAAACATGGACTTTTATCCTCCTCGCAGATGACGTATTCTGAGCTCAGCGCCACTAATTTGCATATTGCAGTTTTACTCAGCTACTCTTACTTGGCAACATATTCAAATTTTACACGATTTGGCTTATTTTTGATGGAGTTATTGCAAGTGTGGTGATTTTTCCTTAATTTATGATAACCAGTGTACATAGGTAAAGTACGTAGGTGCATACCTAAAGTATGTAAGTGAAAAACAGACTCACTGTTCATATTTAATAGAAGTATTCAAGCATCTATTTGGTTTATTTCGGTCAGAAGTCTGTCATCGACTTTTAAACTATTTCCTGATAAGATATCGAGTTAAAGATTTTACACAGACCCATGTTTTGTGAATAACAAAACAACTGGGTAAAGGTTCTTTTTTAAAGTTGATTTATAATTTTTTTAATTTATAGTTCAATAGATTTTTCGTACATGAATTCCTTTAACGAAGAAATAAAAAATCTCCGAAATTTGCTGTTTGCAGCATTGAACGGAGTGAAGGAAAATCCATACGAAAACTGTATGGTAGTTTTAACGTAATTTCTGAATTTTTAGTCGCCCTTTTCTTGCCACACTTGAATTAAGTGGTCCCTAGTTATTGAACTCGCGGTTGTAAAAATTTGAACTCGCAGACATTGAAGAGCAGCAAGCATGAGTGCTCTATATGAGCTGTTTTTATGTACCCCTGCAGATAAAAATAGCAGGGGGTTGCATCTGGTCATCCAAATCTTCTAAAATTTCAGTGCAGAATTCTAATATTTTTTCGTCGATCGCCAGAAGGCAAGGCCGGGAGTAACTGCAACTTATTCGGCTGCAGTTGCAGACAGTTTTCGACCATACTCCATATCGTTGATTACAGAAATCAAAGTTCTCTGTTTGTACTAGATTTCTTAAGGCTACGTTTGGAAAAACAGTTCGGATACAGTCAATATTTTCATTTGCCATGCGAGCACGGCCAGTGCTTTTGCCTTTGCATATGCAATTACCTTCTACGAATTTCTTGCGAAATTTGTTAAATCTGTGTATGACAAGCTGAGTTCTAGTAGTTGAAATTACGGCGCAATACATTCCGCACTGCAGCGATGGATTCATTCTTTGAATACCCTTGCCACATCGCTGGTGTTTCCGATACTTTTACCTGTACCTATAATCACTGAATAGAACAAATAGATGGAGATAGAAACAAACCATAGAGCCGATGTAGGCATTGAATCTAACTAATAGGTGGCGCTAGGAAGAAATTTCGCTTCTGCTTGCGTTCCATTCGAGTTACGTACCATTTAATTGTTTTCCGGTTAAATGGAAATACATTCAAAGTGAATTCCACTCCATTCAAACTGCATTTCATTCTAATTGCGTTCCATTTAAATTGTCCTCCATTCAGTCTGCAAACTTTCTCCTATCCGGTGGTTATCTTATTTGTTTCCACGCGCTGTCGTTCGTTATAAAGAAATATTTTAAATATATTCCTTCATTTTGAGTAACATTATATACATTTTACACTTTGAACCACTGAGAGAGCTTTCGACCTAAGGTGATATCTAACGGAAAAAGGTCCATCTGGTGGAAATTATTTATTGAGAAGATCCTTTTTACAATGATTATTTTTACATGACAGTGAAGGTTGTTAACAGTCTTCTCTGCATTTCCATGCTACGTTGAGCTAAATTTGGATATACATTCCAATTTGATTTTAATAAATTTCAATAGTTCAAGATTCAGTGAAAGTTCTATAGTTGAATAAAGTTCAATAGATCAAACGTTCTTAAGATATAAAAATCTGAAATTCTAAGTTCTTTTGATCGAAGATTTCATACTTAAAGTTCGATGTTTCAGCTGATCGTAATTTCACAGGGTTTTGGTTGATTGATATAAAACAAATCAGTTCTAGTTTCAATTTAGATCTTACTCAATAGTATATATAGTCTTTTTATAAATGATTGGGGAATTTAGTAAATTTTGAGATATATGATATAAATAATAAAAAATATATAAGGGATTCTAATGTTATAAAGATATTTGTTGATAACACCATATACAGGGTGATTCGCTGCCAGACCGACGAACATTTGCAGGGTGTGCAGGGGGTACAGTGGTGATTCGAAATCGCATAGGAATGCACGGTCGCAAATGCCGTAGTTGCGAGCTATGTCGCAAAGAAGCAGAGAAAAAGAACAGAAACAGCAACACATTAGTGGGACAGAAACATTTTATTGACAGTTTGTACTACAACATGGTGTTCGAAAATACGATCAGAAGTCAACAGGCAGGCCTGGCAGCGGCGCTGCATGGAATTCCTTACTTTCTGGAAGATTCCTCCATGCAGTCTTGCAGTAGAGGGCGCTGAAAGGAAGATAGCGTGGACAGCAATCCTGCTGGAAGTCGACATTTATTTGCGATGCGTTTCCCGAGGTAGTAGGATGAGCGTGGATTCAAGAGATGGTCGACATCCTCATCACGTACAGAGCTGCGGACTGTAACTGGCAGGACACTCTGCCGGTTGTACAGGAAACGTTACCCGAACAGGTGTGTTCTATATCACACGATGTGAACAGAAGGTTACGTGAGACTGGTTATTTAACGAGAGCTGCAATGAATCGGCAGCGAAAGACGAGGGCGCCTGGTAATGAGGAGGCGGTCTTACGTCTCGTAGAAGACAATCCAAGCACGAGTACTGGAGTGATAGCCCAACAAGTGGATTTATCTCAATCCACTGTCTGGAGAATACTCGCAGCAAACCAAATGAGAGCATAGCATCTTCATCGCGTTCAGTTATTAAAGCCTGAGAATTATCTACTCCGGAGGATGTTTTCTACATGGTACCTGCAACAGAGTGCTACAGACAGCTCATTTTTTGCGTCCGTATTGTTGTTCACAGATGAATCATACTTAACAAGTGAGGAAGCCTTCAATCAGCATAACGCACATGTGTGGGCTTTAGAAAACCCTCATCGTACGCAACCATTGGCAACTCAGAGCGTTTCTCGGTCAATGTTTGGGCCGGCTTTCTCGGAGACAACCTCAATGGACCGTACCTTCCTCCCAGTGTTTTGGACAGTAGGGCATACCTGATCTTCTTGCAACATGTCCTGCTAGAAATTCTTGACGCAGCACATGTTCTTCCGTCGTTTCGCCTCTCCATGTGATACCAGCATGACGGAGCTTCTGCACATTACACGATTGACGTCCGTCGACACTTTTGGAAAGCGGTCGAGGGGTCGTGGTGGGCCGGTTCACTGACCTGCGAGATTACCTGACCTACCATACATGGACTTCTTCTTCTAGGGTACCTACATACCCTGGAAGTTTGTCGGTCTGGTAGCGAATCACCCTGTATACTGCGTTCACAAAAGAGATTTGGATTGTTGTTTTGACTAACCTGACTTGTTTCATATTAGAACAAGCCTACTAAATCGATCGTGGCAACAGGCAAGACTGCGTCTGTCGTTGGCGAGAGCTTTGGACACCGTATAGGTGAGGTCACGACTTTGCTCAGTTCCGTTCCTCACCGCTACCACTAATTTTGAAGGAGAGACTCCGGGCAAACGTTTCCGAAAGTCTCCCACCCGTCTTCTCTTACCACCAACTGCTCGAGAGTACATTCGCTCGCCGCATGTTTTGAATACTCCTATGCCGCAGAGGCACTACGCTTTTGCAAAGATTTATGCTTTCTCTGTGATTCGAACCCGGGCCCTTCGGTACGGCAGTCACAATCGCTAATCACTGTCCCGTTTGCGCAGTTTGGCAAAGAAAAATATTTGCATTGCAGTGAAAATACTTCAGCAATTTTTGTATTGCGTAATTATGCATTTTCAGCGTTAAATAAGTGTTAAAATCAAAAAAAGAGTGTAAAACTTAAACTCTCTGCGTTCTTCAGATACTATTTTAGAAGCGTTTTTTTGTATACTTCTTATAACATGAAGACACACGTTTTAGAATGACAAACAGATTTCGTTAAAATTATTTACAGCAGTAAAGTTATAAGTAACGTAAAAATTTTAAATTTGGATGTTTCTTGGAACATGCAAATCTAAGACATATTTCTCGAATACATTTCTTCATCATTTGAATTTCAAACACGAAAAAGCAAAATGTATCGATTGAAATGAAAATATACATTTGCTGCGTCATTTTTTTTATTATTATTTATTCAGATTTTATTTGCTTGCTAACAAAGAAAGATGAATATATTCTTGTCAGGCAGCAAAAACTAAATTCGGAAAGACGAATAGGAAATGTAGAAATGTAGGACTGCACAGGAATTTGTATTTTTATATATTTCTTATTTAATACAAAGGAAATAAATAAAGTATACTAAGATTAATGCAAAACGAAAATAAAATTATATTCTCCAATTTGATACAAGCTGTCTATTTTTTCACTTTTTTAATTTTCGCGTCAATGCAGTTTCTCGTTTTTAATTTTGATATTAGAACTTTTAACAGTATTTGAATTTTTTTGAGCGAAAATCTAGTTATTCTCTGAAGATTGTGATCTACTTTAAAATTTTTCGAATCTTCCTTGCGTAATACCATAATTCTTTTTTTCTTTCCTGCACTATTCAATTTCATTTCATATGAAGTTTACTTTTAGGCATTGTTTACTTTATAAAAATGTATTTAATATTTTGATTATTTTTAATTTCAGCTAATCTAATATTTTTAGACTTGTATTACATTTCAAATCTCGAATGATTTGTATTCGGGATTAGTTTTTTTTTTACAAAGCGAAGAAACCAAGGACAGCGCCATATCCTGTGGAAAACGAAGTCCAAGATACCGGTCGTTTCGTATATACTTTCAAATCCTTTTCGAGCCCATATAATCTTTAAAGCGTAACATTTTTAATAATTTATAAGTCAGATTTGCTTCTAATTTTTCATTTTGATTAGAATATTATATTTTGAAAAATACATTCTGGATGCTGAAA
Source organism: Stegodyphus mimosarum (assembly GCA_000611955.2). NCBI lineage: Eukaryota > Metazoa > Arthropoda > Arachnida > Araneae > Eresidae > Stegodyphus > Stegodyphus mimosarum. The sequence continues at coordinate 183,480 of KK121723.1, read as the reverse complement.
AAAGGTAGTTTCAAAACCCAAACTCTGTTTAGTAAAAACAAATCGCTCTCTAAACCAAAAGTCAGTAAAAAAAATCTGATGTGTACACCGCATGACTTCCTTGAACGGAATATTAAATTATACGCATTTTGCATTTTATTTAAACTTATAGGATTCAATTAAATGTACTTCGTCGATAGCGCAAAGACTACAATTGAATAAATGCACTCTTTAAAATTCAATATACTTGTTTACCATAGCGACACTCTGGCGCTAGGTTCACTGAACAGCGTTACATCTCATTCAATTTATAACTCAGAATGCACAAAAATTATGTATATCATCTGGAGGATTACCAAATCGTTGTCGGATGTTCTATTCAAATACTATACAAAATCTAAAATGATGTGTAAAATAAATAGAACAAAGAAACAAAACAGAAAAAGCAAAAAGAAGCAGTTTTCAAAATGATTTGAATTTTTTACAGACGATTCAGTATTTTTCAATCAATTAATTCAGTTCTCACTTCACAACAAGGCAAAAATACATAAAGACTCAAAATATCTATATTAAAAACCAGGAATTCAATCTTAAACTCTTATTTCCTCGAGTAATTCTAGAACACATTAAGCAGGATTTAATTCGCAATAATAAAAGAGTTATCTTTGTTGCTGCGAAGCTTAGTTTCTCTAGATTGGCAACAAATCCACTGTTGTTTTAAGTTTCAAATGTAAACAAATGCGGCTTTCATGGAAAAAAAGATTAGGCTTAACCGCACTTAAACAACATTTAAATTGCTGATAATTCTACAAATCATTCTAACTGTACAAATCAGCTGCATTCAGATTTCTTTAAAGGCATAAAAACCTTAACCGGAATATAAGAAAACCTTATTCAATCATTTTTAGAGCAAAAAATGTGCAATTTACCAATATATAAGAATAAAAATCTGAGGAGCTCACTTAGCCGAGTATCAGAGTGGATATATATATATACATATATTTATATAGTTTTGGTGCGACCGATTGCAACCAAAATAGGAGGTGCACATCTACATGATATGGCAGTCCTATGTGCAAAATTTCAACGTTTTGAGACTATTCGTTTTAGAGTTATGCAAGATATATTTATATGTACGTCCGTACGTACGCAGAGATGCCATGAAAAACAGAATCCATTTTAAATCAGTTTTATAATTTTTTTGGGGGAAAAAAAGGTTTTTATTCTGTCCTTGCAAACGGATGTCACGCAAAAACATGGTTAAATTGTTTTCGATAACGATCAAAATTAGCATTTTCTTTGAAATGTGATACTCGAAATTTTTCGCGATTACAATACTTCCTTTTTACTTCGTACAATGAAGTAATTAAATATGACTTTATGTGAAAGAAAAAAAAAGCATTTCAGCGATCATAAAGAAATGGACATCTCTTCCTTAGGAGAAGCTTAATATGCAAATTTGGAAAATTTGATGATGTAGTAATTATCAATCTGTTCTTTCTGGTAGTGAGTCGGAACGTTTAGATGTGTGAAATGAATCACATCTCTTTTATTATTCACCGCTCATTAAAAGGATAGGGAATAAGGAATTAATGAAAGTGGTTAGCAAATATGCAGCGGAAAGCGGAACGAGCAGTGGGATCGGGCACT
>KK121723.1:164156-181718 GCA_000611955.2 Stegodyphus mimosarum | reverse complement strand
GGACTCAATTAAAAGTTAATTCACAAAGCTGTTTCTTTTAGGTATAGCTTTGAGATTCCTTGAAACCTTCTTTCTACATAGAATTAAAAATAAAATTCCTTAATCAAAAAATTGAGAAAATATAAAAATTAAACTAACTTTTAACATGGGATAATACATATTATTTTCTGTTCTAAAAGTGGTATCGAACTTTTTAGGCACGACTTTGCGTTATGGGATCACACTAAATATATGATCATCCGAAAGTCCTACCGTGAGGTTGGAGGTAAGGGAGAGGGGTGGGGCTCTTCCTAAAATTGAGGTGGGAATTAGAAGTCCAACCTCTCTGAGACTTTGGAAACCATTCTTCCATGAAGTATGGACTTGAAAGTAACAGCAACCAGATCTGTCATTTTTCACACTTACATTTAATGTATCTTTAAAATATACACCTCCTCTCGCTGAAGTCAAGCCACGTATACACGAAAAAAAAAACGATTTTAAATTGAACTTTACCTATCTACGCAGAAATTTCAAAAAGCTGCTCTATATTTGTTTGATAATAAAGGTTTCTCATAAACCGCTTTTTAAATTTCTCTTAACATGAACATTTGCATCCTTTCTTTAGAAAGGCGCTGCATAGCTTTTGATGTTAAATAGCGTTCTGTTTTTTTTTTACTTCCTTGTACAAAAAAAGTAGTAAAAAGGAAGTATTGTAACTGTGAAAAATTTCGGGTATCCATACTTCAACGAAAATATCTATTTTGACCGCTATCGAATGCAATTTAACGATGTTTTTGAGTGACAACCGTGTGTAAGGACAGAATAAAAGGCTCTTTTCCCCCCAAGTAATTGTAAAACTGATTTAAAATGGATTCCGAAGAGATTTTTTCGTGGCGTGTGTGCGTACATACGCACGTATGTATGTATGTATCTCACATAACTCAAACACGAGGAGCCTCAGAACGTTAAAACTTTGTATATAGCGCTGCTATAATATGCAGATGCGCACCTCGCATTTTGTTTGCAATCCCCCGCACCAAACGTATATATATATATATACGTTTGGAAAGAAGTATATACGTATCCAAACGTATATACGTTTGGAATATATAAAAGTGGATATATATCCACTTTTTTACTCGGCTCAGTAAGATCAGTTTCTTTAATCTTGTAAGTTAGTAAATTGTGCATTGCTTGCTTTAAAAATCATTGAATTAAGTTGTTCTTATCTTTCGGTTAAGATTTTTATACCCTTAGTTAACCTGCGTGCAATAATTGTGGAATTATCAAAAATTTACAAGTTTTTTTTAAATGCGGCTAAGCCTAATTTTTGGTTATGATAGCGGCCATATTTGTTTACATTTGGAGTTAAGCAGAATAGCGGATTTGTTACCAATCTAGAGAAAGAAGCTTCGTAACAACAAAGTAACGTCTTCTTTTATTATTGCAAATTAAATTATGCTTGATTCATCTGGAATTATCATTTAAGTTATTAGCTGGTTATGCGTCCAAATGGTAATTATAATTGTAAAAATTGTTTTTTTAATTATTATAACTGTACTTGGTGTTTTATGTTTGTCTATATCTTTCAACTTTTTTGAAAATATTTGGAATTTTTATGTATTTTTGCCTTACCGAGAAGTGAGAACTGAATTAATTAGTAACGCATGCGCATTAGATTGCGTTGAATCGAGTGTGAAAAGCTGTTCCTTTTTTATTTAATTTTTTTATACATCTTTTCAGATTTATTGTAGTATTTGAATGGAACTTGTGGTAATTCTTCACATGCTAGATTTTCAGTTTTAAAGTGAATGAGATGTAACGCTGTTAAGTGAACCCAGCGCCAAAGTGTGGGTATTATAAATAAATATAGTGAAATTTAAAGAGAGCATTCATTCTATTGTCGTTTATGCGCTATTGACGAAGTAGATTTAATTCAATATTCGTTAACTGTTAATTCAACGTGTTTAAATGAAATGCAGGAAAATTGCGTATAATTTAATATTCCCTACAAAGAAGTCATGTGGTGCACACATCAGATTTTTTTAAATACTGAAATAGGCAATGGAAAAAAAATCCTTTAGTAAAAACTTGGATGCCATGGGGATAACGATGTTGCTTTGTTATTCGCAAATTATCAGTTGCCGTCTATATTTCTTAAAAAAAATGAGGTCTTAATATCGCGTAAATGTTATTGAAGGAGCAGTTTAACAAATCTTTTGGAATAAATTTCCTCGAGAATTACAAATTTCGTTTGTTTATTCAAAATACATAACCTAACATATTCTACATTGTATAAACTGACGTTTCTCGCGTAAAAAATAGCTTCATTCTTAAGATTTATATCAATGTTGCACTCTAGTCAATTACGATTAAATAATTCCTTCACAAAATGAATCTATAGAATGCCACAAAACTGTGAGAAAAACAATGTTAATATCACCACAGTGTAGAAAACATGTTAAGTTTGAAATGAAAGAGCTTCCCATGAGAAATTAGTAATGCAAATTTAGCTATTTGTTCTCACTATCGTAAATTTATAAGATAGCGACATTTGGTAAGTAACAAAGAATTCAGTCTGGAAAGAAGGAAGGATTGATTTTGTCTGTCCGTCCATCACTTCACGTCATCACTATTTTACTGTCACGTCAACACTATTTTAAAAATATTTTTTTGATTTTGCTGCGAGCTCAGCGAGAGCATGAAGAAACGTTAAACAAACCCTTTTAGGTGGTCGTTAAAGTCTGAAACCTTTCAGATTTTTTTTATAATAAGATAGAAATTAGCCAAAATATTGAAATATTTAAGCAAACATGACTTTTATAATGAAACACACTTTTCTAATTCATTAATCCCAATATAAAATTACTTTAAATTAATTGTATTTTAAAAATATATGTAAACTCTTTGTAACATACGCTAAAAACTTGGTTTCGAAGAAGACTGTCTGCAAAATGGTCTGCAGACAGTTTCCGTTTACATAAATAGTCCCGTCTGAAGAATGTTAGAGAAATTCTGATTTAAGTCATGATTTATTTCGACGAGTTGAGATTTGATTGTTTTAAAATTGCAATCGAGGGGGCTTAAAGAAAAAATTTTTGAAACACGCTCTTTGAATGAAATAAAAAATCTTTTATACCTTCTTTCCCAGCGTTACGCAAATGCGTGTAATGTGACCGTTAGCACAGGCGAAGGTTAGGTATTTGTCTTTAGTTAAATATTACAAAACTCGTTTAAAGATTTAAAGATAAACGAAAAAGAAATTTTTAAGCATGAAAGGAACATTATTTCAATAGTTAACATTGAAACACAGTAACAACAGCTTAAAAATTACTACGTGAGTATCAACTTTATCTCAATTTTTATCTCTAGAAACTTTACGTAGAATCTTCAGAAATTCTTTATTGCCAAGGGGTAAATATATTTAGATAACAGTAAAGTAAAATAAAATATGGAAGCTTTCAGATTTTTTATTCGTCCAGACAGGCCTTTTTTTTTCATTTGCAGACACATACACGTTTCGAGAACATTTTGGCTAACTTCACTTTGTAGGGTTTTCCTTATTTTGCATAACAAATTTATTTTAAGTTTGATACCTTTCTGAACCTCTCAACTTTCCCTTATATTTTCTTGCCAGGATGTAAAGCTAAATATAGTCAGTATTTAAACGGGTAAAACTCTTGAGCTTATTCAGAGCGTGTTTTCGCTAGCCAGCGTACGTTTCGTTGCTATCTCGCTGTTACGCCAGTAAGCCTTTTGGCCATTTCAGATTATCATTAAGCGTTTTAGGTTTTTAGAGTCAACCTGTTAGGTGCAAATGAACGAGCTAATCCAGAACTTTTCTCTTTTAGATTCGACTTGAATTATATTCAACATTTAAGTTCCCACCTCAAGCTGACGGTGTTTGTAAACGCACGTTAAACTTTGAATTAATAAAACGTTACTTTTCATCCATCTTCTGTGCTGGTATTCATTCACGCCTGTGCGAGAATTCGCCAGGTTCATTGTAGGACATAGAAGTAGTTTATATGGAGCAGCAGGGACAGTTCTTACAACTTTGGAGACTAAAAATGTTTAAAAACAGCATATCTTTAGAATTTACGAAAGACAGTCTCAAGCGCTGGAGCTAAAAATAGTTTTTCCGTACAGTGTTCCCATTGCTGGCTTTGGAACAGTTGAGTTTCTTAATCAAAAATACTTTAAAATTTCTCAAAAATGAATCAACAAATTCCAAATTCAGTCTTCCAGTTGCCTATGTTCGGGCGAATGACTATGTTATTCAAAATTTGATGCTTCTAGGTACCTTTCAAAATGCGGGAAACATACATACATGCATACAGATGCTTGATTATTTAGTTTCTTTAAATATAATGCAGGGTGGTAATATTTGGTGGCAAGAATCTGAAAAGTGCTACATCGCATTTAAGTGATTCAACGCAAAATAACGTTTTCAGTCTAATAGCCCTTTCCGACTAACTCCCCTTTGGGCTACTAAATGCTTATTGTATTGAGAACGAAATGTTTTAAAAACTGATATTAGCTTCATGCTTATTATGCAGTGTGATCATGAATCTATTTCTGATTACATAAATCTGTTGCATGAAACCTATCTTAATGTATTATTTTTTCAGAAATGTTTAATTCCAGTAATTCAGTTTTATTTTAAACAGTATAGAGTTGTACTACTCAGTTATACTACAAATATTACCGTATCTGAAATATATCTGAAAAAGGGTTTTTCTTGAAAGGCTTTCATCTCCTCTTTGACGGAGTTCACGGCCCCTTCCATCTTTTCTTGATCCGCCATCGTCTTCTTTAAAGGATGTTTGGGCAGCTTCTATCTTTTCTTGGACTGCAGCAAAGACAATCACGAGCTATCTTAATTGATTGCTCTTGCCACTGGCATTCAACTCCACTCCTCACACCAAACACTGGTGCGTGCGTACGGGTTCGTAGTAGATTGAATGCACAAGTCCCACAATAGGTTAATAAAATTAATTCTTATCAAAAGAAATACATCCGAGCCCTGCAGTTTTCTCAGCGATATTCGTGTAAATGTTCACAATATCACGCAGTGCAATCAATAGTTATACTTTAGACTACTTAAAACGTGAAATACAACGCAGTGCGAAGCGCATCCAAAGAGAAAAGTAACTCAGATATCTCAGTTCACGTGGAACTAAACTCGCAACAACAATAATTAACCAACTGGAAAGCAGGTGCTCTCTCTCTTCGCCCTTGTATAGTTTTCAACCGGTCGCGAGATATTTCTAGTATTTTCAAGCATCTCAAGATCACTGGAAAGCAATAAGAGTGTGGAATTACGGTTACAGCTAACATAGTGGTTAATTACATTTATTCAATTTGAATACAAATTACCGAGATACCCATTTACTTAATATTAAATGCACTTGGCCCTTATACTTACTTTTCTGCCATAGCTTTCTCTTAAGATTTGTCTCGCGCTATATTACATAGAAGAATACAGTTTAACTTCTAATTCTACTAAAATGATCTATCTCAGTATAAAACTCGTAACATTATATATTTCACCACTGCATTAGTTTTTAGTATTAAATAGTGTTATAATAATGACAATAGAAGTATTTGTCAGAATGAAATGTGTATTTTTCCTTTATTTCTTATTGCAGACTTTCTCCTGGTGTACGTACAAGGATCTGCAACGCAGTTGTAATGTCACGAGGTACCACTCTACTGTACTAGTAAATTTGTAAATTTCATTGTGTGCCCCTTTTGTAACATGAGGAATATCAACTGTGTATTCCAGTTCTCTCGAAGCTCAGCAGATTGTCAAGGCTCTTTGAAGATCAAACCTTTCTTTTTCTGAAGCATCTGAGAATGTCATTGAATGATAGATGTCGATCAGGATCAGTTCGTTGGCTGATTTGCAAACCGCATACGCAGCGGATTCGTACCGCTCTGATGGGAACGTGGATTTACGTATCAAGGACATGGACGCTGGTTGTGACATTGGTTGAATTCGGTTTGGTTTATTTGATTATGACAAAACACACAGGGGCTATGTGCGTAAGATGAGGGTGCCTTTGACGAGGACTTTCCAAGAGGAACTGGCTCGTATACATGTTTCACATTGGGAAAACCACGAAAACGTCATGCTGACCTTCATTGAAAGGAGAGAAATTTGTGTAGAGTAGCAAACTTGAGTTTTGTCACGTTTCTTGAAAAGCTTTTAGAGACATTAGGTATTTTTTGAAACCAGGAGAGAGGAAAAATGAGTAGTGCTCTCACCGGGAATCGAACCACGGACCTCTAGAATACGCGCTGACCACGCTGAAAACTACACCACGAAGGCATGCTCAGAAGGCAGGAAAAATACCTTATATACTCACCGTTTCAAAGGGCGACTGGAGATTAGGGGCCCCAATTGCCAAATCCTGGTGGTAGAGAATCATCATCGACCACGTTTTTTTTTTTTTTAATTCAAGCACCATTGTAGATTTATTAGGCTATTTAGTAATGGTCTTTTAAAATAAACAACTTATTATACTTATTTTCAGGAAAATCAAATCTTAGTTGTCAGTAATATAAATTTAAAATAAAGAACTTACTTAATTTACAATAATAAACAAATTATTATAGTTATTTTCAGTAGGAAATACTAAATTATACGTAATATAAAATTTAAGAATATATTGCTACATCATAACATTAGCCCCACCCATTTATGACGTCACTGAGCTTCGCCTTCTCAATTTTGTTTCCATTTCGCACCTTAGGATGCCTGCGGAAACTCGGTTTTCTCGCCAAAAACGTTTCGCGATAACTTTTCGCCAACCCGGTGTGTCTGGCACATCTGTTTCTATATTACACACACAGAAAATTAAGTATTCACACTAAAATAATGTGACGAATTTTATATGTATTTAAACAATTTTAGTAGAAATAAATGTAAATTGTATAATCTCTTGTATAATGTAAAGTCTCAAGAACTGGAAGCACCGCCAGAAAAATAACGTTACAGGAGAAAGTCCATTTAACATTTAGATAAGTCTGGCGACCTAGTGGCCAAGCTGGTCACAGTTTTGGCAACTAAATTTGATCTCCTAATTTGGCGAGAAATCGTCAAAAGGCAACATTTGGATTTGATCTCTATAAAATTGCAACTCGACCTTTTCTTATGTAATTGTAACTGTGTCCGGCTCTATACAACTGTAACTGTGTATGGCTTCCAGCAATTTCGAGAAATCGAAGGTACTAGAAATTTCTTGGCGGCCGGAAAGAATCTATAAAAAGCCGGAAAGAGCATCAGTTTAGTTTAGTTCAGATTTGAGATTAGAATTTAGCTCATCACCAAGGAGATTAGAATATATGGAGTAAGCCTGATGTCACAAAAGTGATCAGACACATGGAGTCACGACTTATCATGGCCGTCATGCACCCTAAGGAGATAAAAGATGAAATCAGCAGATCTTTGTAAATACTCATGTGAATAATATAATTATGTTTTTCATTTGTAAGCGTAAAGTTTTACGAAAGGTGAAAACTTAAGTGACGAAATCAGCAGGTTGCTATAAATATTCACGTGAATAATATAATTATGGTTTCTCATTTGTAGACAGAGTTTCACGAAAGAGCAAAAACTTAAGTCACGCAATCAGCAGATTGCTATGAATATTCACGTGAATAATATTGTTACTCCAAAGGGGCAATTTGTCCAGAAGGACTATTAATTTCGCTGTAGCATTTTGCATCGATTCACTAAAAGCGTTGTTCCACTTTCCCAGTTGTCTGACTTAAGTGACGGCATCAGCAGATTACTGTAAATATTTACGTGAATTATATAATTATGTTTCTTTTTCCGTTCGCAGGCGGAAAGTTTTAGGAAAGGCAAAAAACATAAGTGAGGAAATCAGCAGATTATTGTAAATATTCATAAGAATAATATAATTTTGGTTTTCTTTTATATGCTGAACGTTTTAAGAAAGGCGAAAAGTTTAGGAAAGGCGAAAAACATAAGTGACGAAATCAGCAGATTACTATAAATATTGACGTGAATAATATAATTATATTTTTACATTTATAAGCGGAAGGTTTTAGGAAATGCGAAAAACTTAGGTAACGAAATCAGAAGATTATTGTAAATATTCACGTGAATAATGTTTTTACATTTGTAAACGGAAAGGTTTAGAAAAAGCGAGAAACTTAAGTGACGAATTCATCATATTATTATAAATATTAAGGTGAATAATATAATTATATTTTTACATTTGTAGGCGGAAGGTTTTGGGTAAGGCGAAAAACTTGGGTAACGAAATCAGCAGGTTATTGTAAATATTCATGGGAACAATATGATTATGGTTTTCTGGAGTTTATATGCTGGACATTTTACGAACGGCGGAAAACATAAGCATCGTTCCAGTTATACCTACTATCTCCCGATGCTATAAATATACCATCTAATGAAACCGGATGGAAGGGGACATTTTGTTGTTGAGTTAAAACTATTCAAAATCGATCCGCTACTAGACCGTTTCTATTCACCTGTCACTGCGTAACTTGTAGAGTGTTCCAAAATAGAAATTTCTTGAAATGCTTCGTAATTTACAAGAATCGGGGAAAATGATGCTCCTTTGAGGAAAGCAGAATCAGCAATCGGTATCATTCCTATGGAAGAGAGATCGCCAAAGTTATCGATCCCTCGGCTGCGCCGAGAGTTTTCTATTTCCTGAGGTCTTATATTTGAGAAACAAAAGTATTACATTACGACTACTAAGAAAAGTACATTTAGCTGCCAATTTTAAGAAATAGTGAAAGATGCTTTCAGTTGGTGTCATTGATTTATAACTTGGGTTCCCAGTGAGGTCGCTATTTATCAAAGAATCGATAATCTAATATACAAGGGCGATTGACTGGCATAATCGAGACTCCATTTATTAACAAATTATTAATAAAATTGATAATTAATTGTTTATTGCTATAAAACTGTAATATACAGTAACGAGGCGATCATAAAGTAAATAGAAGAGAAAAATTCGCTAAAACTGTTTAATTATATTTGAAAGATCTGTTATAGTATTTATACATCAGGAAGTATTGTAAACGCGAAAAATTTCGGACATCATATTTCAACGAAAAACCCATTTTGACCGATATCTAATGCAATTTAACGATATTTTTGAGTGACATTCGTACTAAGACCAGAATAAAGGATAAACAATAAAATAAATTTCTTTTTGTTGTTGTTGTTGTTGCTTATGCCTACTTGTCTGACGTAGTCAGCCCAAGCCCACGAAATTCCTCTTGGCAAGGAGCGCTAGATTACGCCTGTCGTTGGCAACAGCCTTGAGCACCTAACAGGTGACAGTGCGATTTGGCTCAGTTCCGCCCCCAAGTTTGATGGAAAACACCCCGGGGGGATGGGTCCGAGGGTCTTCCATCCCTCTCCTCATCCACCAAACCACACGAGAGGACTTTCGGCTCGCCGCATATTTAAAGTGCCGCCATGCCGCACCGACACTATACGTTTACAAACATCCGTGTCTTCTCCGGGATTCGAACCCAGGCCCTTCGGCACGGCAGTCAGCGACGCTAACCACTATACCTGTTGGGAGGCAAATTTCTTTTTACTCCCAAAAAATTATAAAACTGTTTTAAAATGGATTCTGAAGAGATATTTTTCGTCCCGTCTGTGCGTACGTACGTGCGTATGTTTGTAGGCATCTCCTATAACTCTAAAACGAACAACCTCAGAACGTTGAAATTTTGTATATGGGATTGTTACAACATATTGTTGTGCACCTCCCTTTATGATTGCAATCGATCTCACCAAGAGTATCTAAATATGTATATGTATTGTAACGTACGTTTTCATAGTTTTCCAATAACTCTTCTAATTTCTTTAGAGACGTTATCTTCGACCAATCATCAATAAAATGCTGACGCATTTCGAATTTTACTCGACGCTTAATTTGGTCCGTTATCAGGAGATCTCTTAAAAGTTCAAATTCTTTAATTTCCAAATCTGCGACCCACATCCTTCAAAATAATTCCTTAATGCGAAAGCAAAATCCCTTTGAGTGATTTGAGCGATTTTCTGAGATTGCGTAAATTTAATGCGCATTTTTTCTGGACTAAACTTAAATATTTGCTTCTGTACGGACAGAAAAATTGAATGAAAAAGGATTTATAGGTTAATATAGATTACTCCGAACCCTCTTTATTTATACTAAATGGCAGCACAACACAAAACAGTCCATATATTGTAGTAATTTTTAGTTTATGAAGAGCCTCATTTTTGAAAGAAATCTTCCAGATGATTTTAGGATATGAAAGGAATTGTTTAAAAAGAAAATTCTCTGTTTTTTTACCTTGGCTGTATGCTAATCTCCTTATCCTATATTAGTTTTAAGTTTTTACCTTGAAAGCTTGCCTAAAATCGAACGGCGAACATCAGGTGTGCCCAGAGTGGGATCAGTGAAACACTGGAGCCAGACCAACAACTGTATCTTTGTTTCTCTGAAGCTGTCCGTGAGCTTATTTACAACAGAAAGGTGGGTCCACGCGTGTGTTTAATTTCCCGTTGGGGGGGGGGTAGGTTTCGTTATCAACTAAGAAATTGCTGGGGTGATTTTCTGAAGGTCAGGGATAAGTTTATGAGTTAGCTTCTTGGTTTTTCACTAGAGCAGTTATCTTTTTTCCCTTTCGCTTTCGTTCAAAGAAGGTTTGTTAGCGCTACGTTCTGATAATTTTGAGTTGTAGATGTATATGATATATCCTGCACAGAATTGCCAACTCTCCTGATTTCTGACCATACATTTGTCAGCCCAATTTACAGCATATTTTTCCCGACTTTATCTTATTTAAATTTCTCGCAATTTGTATACAGCTTTTCATACTTCTTTACTTAATTTTATTTTATAGTTTACAATTTCTAATTGTAGATATAACATTAGATTATTTTTTCGGATTTTTAATTATTTTCCAAATAGATTGGAAAGGGTTGACTATTTCTGAAGCCCCGAATGTGCTTCACGAATTGCCTTCAGGTAGTGAATCATACACGGATCCCGGTACATGTGCAAAACATGCAATGTTGAGTTGTGCTTTTTTAAAGGTGCTGTCATTTTCTTCAAAAAGTATCGCTATGATAAAAATAGACGAAAGTGTGATTATGAAGTTACTTTTTTATTCATTTATCCGCATGTAATGATCATATAACCAAGAAGAGTGTTTTGGGGAGGGTGTAGAGTAACAGGCCTCGCCGTGGCACACCCTGGGTCATGCTAAATCTGCTACGGTATTCAGAATCTAGTGTTTTTAATCGCCGGCACAATCTTTTATTTTTACGGGCTTCTCAGCAATGCTCTTTTCAACGCTCTTTTTGAAGCTGTATTCATTCAGTGAGCACGCTTCAGGTACACCCACAGAATTAAAACGATAAGTGCTATCTTAACAAAATTTTACTTATGTACTCCTCTAGGCCTGATTAGACTGCTTACCTTTTTTTTGTCCAAATTGCAGCTTTAAAGGTAGCGTACCGGAAAGCATTAAGCAGTATCCCTTTTACGAAAACGCAGTCATAAGCCTGCTACCCTGCTCTCTTATAATCAGCTGAACCATGTCGTTTGCGAAAGTGTCAATAAAACGGAAACCCTTTCTGACTGGTGTAGATTCGCATGCTTTGCATGGTGCCCAAACATAACAGGATGCAAACTAACATTGTTCTCCCCGGGATCACATTTTGGAATTACTTTTTGAAGATCGAATCAGGTTTTCTGACGCACACCTATCAGGACTTAGTGTTCTGTGCATCATTTTTGGAAACATAAATACAGTCTGTAATCGGGTTCTTATCCTCAAGTTCTAAGTCCTGAACTGGAACAGTGAGCTGATATAATGTAAGCTTTGTTCTGATGTACTGCTGGGCTGGATAGTAACTGCACGTGAAGGGATTTGAAATCCTCTTTTATTAAATCACTATTAATTACAAACTTCCCAACTCGGGAGGGATACAGAAAGTAAAAGACCGCACTTGGGTCGAACTTAACAATCAAATGAATTTAAAACTAAACCTAAAATAGAACTTAAATCAAAGTTTGCTTCGCCGAGCAATTCGCGGAAGTTGGCCTCTACCTGAAAGGGTGCGTAGCAAGATATACTAATACTAGCGCACTTCAAATTGTTTTGCAATGCAATCACGTAGTAAGCACTATGGCTTATAAATTTAAACTGCTAGCTGGTCAGACGAACGTTGAGCAGCGTGACCGTGATCTGAGGCTAAGCTCTCTCACACCGAGAGGTTTCTACCTCTGGCTTAAATAGTACTTGGCCGTACTTCAAAATTAGCATAAGCTAAAACCGCGCGCTTCTTCTGACGGGAAGTTGAAGCAGAGAGGAGATAGACAGATTTAAATTAAAATAAAACTTGGTTAGTTTAACTAAAACCTTACACACCAACTTTTCCTTTTCTTCATTCCAAACAGTTAATGGATCATTTCTGATAGCGGCTACCAACTGTAATCTGGTTATCTCAAAATCCCTTTCTTCTCTCCTAATCTGTATCCTGCCTCTCTTCCTCTTCTCTCCAAATTCTATTCCGCCTTTCTTATTCTTCTCTCTGAGTTCTATCCTGTTCCCCTCTCAAGCCTCACTGAAGTGATGTTTTCCAACAGGGATTTCACGAATTTCCCCTCGTAGGATACATTTCTCATAATCAGCTGTCTTATATCCGGTATCATAAGCTCAGGTCCGACCTTTTCCTTAACTCTTCAGCCAAGGTTTTAAGGTCCTGCTTTCTTACTTTTGCTAAGCATGCCATGATATAAACCCAATTTATGATAAGAATTTAACGACTCTATCTCCTTCTCTACAGCACAACATATTCTACGGATCTAAAGCACAAAACAATTTATACTATAATATGCACAATATATGTTGAATTATAATTTGTCGACTTGAGGACTTATGATACTGCAAGCAATATTAATCTTTTAAATGCTTTACATTCAACTGCTTTAAAGCTCAAATGGTTATCAATATACTATGCTTTCATCGAAATTTTCAAGGTACACTGCGCCAAAAAAAAGGACAGTTCTATATTTGCCTTTCTACTGGACCGATTGACGAAATTCAACTTGCGTTTTTCATGGCTCGAAAGCGCGGATTAGGATATGTATTACATTTATATATAACATTGTTCTAATATAAGCATTTTGACACAAAATTGGATGTTTTCTGAAATGAGATGCCAATTTTTTCCATATTTCGATTCTACAACTCAAATTATGCCAAATTACCAAGTTTTGTAAAAATCGCACGAGTAGTTTTTAAACAATTATCTCTCAAAATTTTAGCTCCTCAATATTAATTGAATTTGGTACATATTAATTAATATATTTTTTTTTATTAAACTTATCTGATTCTTTCTTTCATATTTCGGAATTTGGGTTCACTCCAGATAAAATTCGCTGGTTTTTTATGATTTATTTTTAAAATGTGTATTTTTAAATAATTTTTATATAATTTTTCAAAAAAAAATTTAATCCTAACCTATAAAATTTTCGCTGCCACCTTAAAGTAGAGGCATTTCTAAGCATGCATGCAAAAAATTTTTTATTCAAAGTTTTTTATTCAAAATTTCCTAAGATATACGTGAATTTACATTTTGGCTCGTTTTGAAATTTAGCGTATTTATTGTAAGGGAAAATAACGGAAAATGGTTTACTCAAGGTTGTAAAATTATTTGAAAGTATTAACGATGACTTTTTTCCGCTCCTTTACAATGAGAAAAAGGAAAAGAAAGTCGCCCAGAGGTATGGTGTTTAGGGCGCCTATTAGGGCGACGAAATGCCTGTGTTCGAATTCCGGAGAAAGGCATGGATGTATAGTGTAGGTGCGGCATGGCGGCACTTTAAATATGCGGTGAGCCGAAAGTCCTCTCGAGTGGATTGGTGGGAAAAGAGAGAAGTGGGACACCCGAGATTATCCTTTTCCCGGGGTGTTCTTCCTCAAAATTGGGGGCGGAAAAGAGAAGTCCAACCTCTCTTGGAAGTAGGCTTTGGCAACCATTGTTCCATATGATAACGAACAACACAACAACAGCAAAGGAAAGGAAAATAGGTTGCTATAAACTAAGAAGTTTGCCAAGTGAATTATTTTTCGCACAAACTGAAAAAAAATCCACAAAGATTTTTAAATTTCTCCGTACATTTCTCACCCAAAATTGCAAAATTTAGTATCTAGGCATAATTTGAGTCGTAGAATCAAAATACAAAAAACCAATTGGCATGTTATTTCAAATAAAGTCTGATTTTTTGTCAAAATGTCTATATTAGAACAATGCTATATATAAATCTAATACATACCCTAAGTCGCGCTTTTGAGACATGAAAAGCACAATTTTGATTTTCTCCCTTGGTCCGGTAGAACAGGAGGTATAGAACTGTCCTTTTTTTTGCGCAATGTACATTAAAGTATGCATTAAAAGGTAAATTTATATATATATATATATACGTGCTCATAACTAAACTTTGACCCAACAACAGTTTAAAATATCAGCTACTGATGATTCTAAATCTTCGCTGTAACACATTCAATTTCAATTCTTAAAATTCTTGCTTAACTAATGTTTTATACTCCCTATCGGAAAATTCTAGTATTTAAAACATTCAAGACGACTGATAATGATATTTGAAAATAAGAGTTAACATTTAGAACCTTCGAAAATAGTGTAGTTCTCTCTCAGACATTCAATTATATAAGCTTATTTCAGCACAACACATCAGTATTTCAGATATTAAAAGATCTATGCCCAAAACTTCAAATTTCCTAATATTTAAGCTTTCTTATACGACACACAAATAACAATAACATATTTCGTTAAGCTTATAAAAATAATGTCGATTAAAAATAATTACATGAACTTGTACAAAATAAAATACAAAAAAAAATCTGAAAGGTTTCAGATTTTAAATTACGTCCAAAAGGGCGTTTTTTAAACATTTTGTATGTTACTTTTATTTATTGAATATCATGTTCTTCGCATTTAAACCATAAAATTCAGTTAAAGAACAATATCGCAAAATCATTTTAAACTGAACATATCTTTAGAATTTCCTACACACAGTCTCACGCGCTGCAGATAAAAATGTTTTTTTCTGTACAACGTTGCCATTGCCCGCTTCGAAATCCTCGAGTTTGTTCATCAAAAATTCATTAAAGTTTAACAAAATATGAAACCGTTAATAAAACAAATTCCAAATTTCAAATTTGGGCTTCCAGATGCCTATATTCGCAGCAGGATGACGGCATTCAAAATTCGATGGCTTTAGGTACCGTCGTTTTATCACAATGCGAGAAACATACATACATTTATGCACATTCTTCATTATTTAATTTCTTTAAATATAATACAGGGTTGCAATATTTTGTGGCAACAGTTTGAAAAGTGATACAAACTTTTAATGTTTCGACGCAAAATCGCAAAACGAAAACAATAGTCCTGCAGGGACAAGCCCCTTTGGACTAAAAATAAATTAAATTACTTCACTGCATCAGTATAAAAATTTAAGGTATTTAACCGCCTGGATTTGCAGACTTGATGCACTGGCTGATGCTTGGTATATGAAGATGCTGTTAAACTTAATTATTTAATTACAACTTAACCCATATCGTACCAAGCATTGAAAAAAGTAATTTTTTTATAAATTCTTAAAAATGTGTTTCTCTAAGTCTGTGTATACATATCAAATAAAAAAATTTACCACATTTTTATTAGTTTGACCAGTACAGCCTGTCCTAAAAATAGGACAATGGTATAATCCACTGCTAATTATGTTTACATAGGTGGAATGGGAGAAAGCATCTTAACCATAGTCCAAAGTTACATTTTTTACAGACAGTTGTTGGTTTTGCTTTGCAAGTTTTTAGCTGGTGTCTTTCTTGTCTATTTTATAGGTTTTCACAATAACACGTTCATTTTGAAGATTTAGAAAATTTTCATTAACCTGTTGAGCACACAGTTTTCTGTAAAAGGGTTTTCTAGGAATAGAAAGTCTGAAATAGGCAACTGATATGTGTCTTTGAAAATCAAGCAGGCTCAGACTATCATCACTAAATAACTAACTGAGCTTCCATGAAGCAATAAATGCTGTTTCAAACGCTTTAACAAATAAAGGCCAGCACCCTTTCTTTCCTTGAATTGAAGTAACGTTAGTTGCTGCATGATTATCAAGTAGGCCAATTCCATTTTTATATTTATTCTAGGATGCGATGCACATTGGTATCTTTACCCGTTTTCTGCCAACTTTTACTCTTCTTTATGCGGTTGATACACTTTTTTGTTTCTTCGAAATTGGACATAACTGAAACAACACAACTGTCATTCCATCGAACTGCTGCAACTTCGGCTTTTGAATCAAAACTGCTACCGGAAGAGCCGCGTGACATTGTTTTAGAGGATATAAATGGCTATTTAGACACTCTATGTCCTCTAACAGTACCTGTAGTGAAGAAGGTTTTATTTGCAAGAACGAATAATAATTCGTGGGAAGTAAAGAAATTATCCATATAAATCTTATGTATCTCATGGTTTGTAATTTTTGACAGCAAATTGTGGATAATTGTATGAGATAATGGCTCATTCACGATTTTCTTAGTTGCTTGCTTCTTTTACATCTTTGGAATTATATTCTTCTCCAAAATTCAATCATGCATAAACGAGATATATTTGGTCTACTTCGATGAGTTTTAGAATACAAACTGATTTCATGAGCCAATGTTTGAAACATTCACTCAACTCCTCCCCCCGCATTTCACACACCTGTCTATTACTTAATATGCACCTACCAGCTAGGCCAAGTGCCTGGGTTATTTGTATAATAGCAATGTTTGGAATGTAACATAGAAAGAAAGGATTATCTCCATTGTAAACTGATGGGGATTTGGTAGTAGTGGATCTTACTGTCGTTCTTGTTTTTAGGACAGTTAAAAATGCAAGGAAAATTTATCTTTTAGGTAAAATTTGATAATACTTTTCACTTGTATAAAAGTATAGAATATTATCTCAGTAGATTCATATATATGTTTTTCTTGGAGCTCAAAGTTTTAACAAACTTGTACGTTGAAAACATAAGCCAAAAAATCTGCAAAAATCTTCATTTTAAAAAATTAATAAAAAATATTTAAGTTAATTCTAACTTGCGATAATAAAGGCAAATATATAGTTAAAAGACTCTTAACTAATAAATTATGTTTAATTTCAATTAAATTATTTCAAAGATTTTATACAAAGACCATTTATGTGTGCTATCCTATTTTTAGGACAATGGGAAAATATGGGTTAATATTTTTATAGACGCTGATGGTCCAGACATTTATATCTCACTTGTTACAACACCTCACTTTTCGGACACTGGTGGTCCCCAACTTAAAGATGGTGCTGGTTTTCGAAACGACTTCCTAACAGATGAAATTTTGACACTTTTTAACTTGAAATATTTTCGGACACGGAACGAACCCACAACATACTGATGATCCTCGGACAATGACTGCCCCACAAATGTGAAGACCAACTGGATGTTTAGAAACCTTATGGCCCAC